>JAULBM010302099.1:0-25237 GCA_032357055.1 Geukensia granosissima
GTTTCCGTCCTGAATATGCATGAAATATTTGCCACTGGACGTTAAACAACAATCAATCAATCAATCAATCTATTTCTTTGTAAATTTTAACTAATTTGTAAACTTCTGAAACTTGTAAGAGAATTGTAATTTAGAAAAAAGTGATGTAGTATGATTGTCTAGGAGAACGCCATCCAAAACGTGTAAATTAAAAACAGGTAGTCCTTAGAACTTTAATTATGGACACATATCCACACGCAAGCTGTAACGCTCAAATGTAACAACAATTAGCCAAAACAAATGTAACAACAATTGGCCAAAACAAATGTAACAACAATTGGCCAAAACAAATGTAACAACAATTGGCCAAAAAGTATACAATGTTAAACAAAATACATTTAAAAAAACAATGACTTACTGGATTATAAATTCATGGCTTTGGACAGGCAGATAAAGAATGTGATTGGGTTGGACCTTTTTGTGAGTAATCAACCCCCACCCCCAACTCGGGAAAATTTTTGTGACAAAACGACATAACAACAAAACTTTTACACCATCTGCATAAAATTTAACTTTTAAAGTCGATACATGCACATAGTGCGCAGACAATTAAAAATAAATTAGATGACAACAACATTGTCAAAAAAAATTTTCAGATAATGTTTTATAGATATTTGTACAATTTGTTTAAATTCTCAAGCATTTAAAAAATAAGGAAAGGCTTCAAAACGTATTGCACTTGGTAATCGTCCTTACCGTCGGATTTCACTCCCTATTTCGATTTGTGTAGACTTAAGTACTTATATCTCTATGTTTGGATCTTGGACTTCATTTGTTTTGGTTGAGAGGTGACTTATTTATAATTCACTAAATATATTCAAAAAAGGTAAACTTCGAAAATTCGAAATGAATTATATATTTTTGGACAAAAAACTTATAAGAAAAAGAAGTCTAATCACCATCTCTATTGGTGTACTTTATTTTAAATCCATTGCAGTCGATCTTGTAGTTAGATGATTCATTTCATTCAAAGAAAAGTTTAGGTGATTATATGTTACAGTGTACTCCAGGTTAGATAAGAATAGGGTGAGTGGTCGGTCACCTTCATACCGTACGACGCAGTATTGACATCTACTTAATCTGTCATTAATGTGTTTCTTTTTTGCTTTAATGTGTATTGAAATATAATACAAGCCAATGTTCTCATAATTAAAGTATCTACAGCTTATTCAGCTAAAAAACACAAAAGGTTTATAACAACCATAGTGATATATGAAACATTGTTATTAATCAGACAACCAATATCGAATGCTTTTCAAAACAACAGGAGATTTTTTTATGTTGTTGTAAATAAAAATACGCACAATTACAGTTGATATTAATTTTTATCTGCAGATCGGTTTTCGTTATGTTTATCTTTTCAAAAAGAAGTACCATTAGTGAAGCCATAAAAAAATGTAAAAATCTTATAAAAAGAAAGCAAAGACTCAAATATACCTGAACAAGAAAAGCAAAATCCACCCGATTACACTTACTTACGCTAATCAACAAATACTGAGCTTTAAAAAATACAAATACAACATAAACCAGTATAACGACATTAAATTTGAAAAAAACCATCCTGGACCAACTATAAGGTGAAATCCGCCTCATTATTGATCTAGTATTTGGAACCAACATTTTTGGAATTCCGATTTTTCCGGTCATCGATGTTTAATTGTAGCCATTCAAGACTAAAGAGTGATCTCCATCAAATATGTATCACAGATCGTTATCATACTTGTTCAACTGCACGGCTTTATCTGTTGCGTTTTTATCTCATTGTTTATTTTCATTATTTTATTTTATTTGGAATTTAAATATTTTCCGTATTATTATTCAGTACCTTAATCAACTTTATGTCCAAATACTATCGTTAACATTTTTGTATATAACTAGATTTCTTGACGTGCTACTTTCAGAAACTGAAGCCGCGCTTAGCTATAATTTTCATCTTGACAGTGCTGGACAAGCAATTGAGGGTTATTTAGATACACAGGCCAAATTAGGATCAAAAGTCCCTGTCAAACCAGTCGAAGGAACTACATTTATAGAAAACGGGGTGGCTGTTAATTATCTTCAAGTTATATTGAGGTCAGGTGTTAAAACTAATGTAAGTACTAAAGAATCATAATATAGTCACTTTCCAATGTTGAAATTTAAGTCAAATATTTCTAAAATGTAGAAAATACTGTTTCTGGTGTGTCATTTTTGAAATTAAAGTTTATGATTTTAAAGATCAATTAGTAAACTGTGTAAAAAAGTTATTACAATTATTTTGATTCTCAGTGTCATGAACAGATAAAATTATGATTGATTGCTGCTCAACGTCCAGCGGCCAATATTTCAACCATATTCAAGATATATAACAAGTTATTGTAAATCAATATGTAAACTGTTACCATGGGACTGGTAAGGGAGGAACTTTTAGACTGCCACTGGAAAAATTAAGGGTTGGATAAGAGCGGAAAAATATAGCCTTGTTTTTGGCCGCCTACTGACCCCTTAAAATGAGCCGTTTCAAGGGATCTATAACGTGCTCAGAACGGGGCATTTCTTAAACATCAGGAGTGCTCGACGGATTGAAAATTTATACATCCCCCGCAACTAGGGACGACCCCTTTTGATGCCTAGTGCCTCGAGTACAGAGATACCTACATTGTAGCTTCTATTTTTTTCCGCGCTCATCCTTTGTGAAACCACTTTTTTGAAACAGCATGCATCAGTAATAATATATTCACAGTTTTTTAAAAAAGACAACATCAATTCAATCTCCACACTTTCATTTTCTTTTTCATCGCAGAGTGACGAATATATTGTCAGAAATACAGATGCCTTTGCAGTAGACGATGAAGGTTACATACTTGTTAATAAAACTGGAACATTTGTAAACAACAAAGTAGTAGAATTTTATGTAAGTCTTTATAAAACACAAGTGTAAGTCTGCTGTAAAAGATACTGCCCTAATGTATGCTGACTGACTTATTTTTGTTCGTCAATTTACGTCCCTTTAAACTATTACATTGGAGAACTCACGGCTTCTAAAAGCAAAAGGTTTTACTTTTGAACATTGATAAACATTTTTTCTTTAAAAAATCTCGCTATGATTTAGTGTGAAAATACATGTAAGGATATGATTTTTCTTAAATCTTGAAAAATGAGTCCCATAATCTTTCCCCACAAATAACAAATAACTATACTTGCCATTAATTTGTATAAACTGCATTCTGCACTAGAAAAAACGCTTACCTGCCAATATATCCAGATGGAAATTATGCATAGGCATTTTACTTGCCTGCATAATTTTAGGTGGGCAATATTTCAGCCATATTGAGGACGGAAACTTTAAACAAAAAAATTTGCAATTGTAGAGGACCGGTAAGGAAGGGACTTTCGACCGCCACTGACCACTCAAAATGAGTTGTTGCCTTTATCGTGAAAAGAATATGGCTTTTTCTAAACATTGGCTGTCATTAACATCTCCCTCCGTGAGCATTGTGAATTAATACATCCATACAATCATGAACGCCGATACATCTCACTCGAACGAACGGACGCCCCTTTAACATGGGGTTTATCTGCTGGAGAGGAAACCTAACGTACTATTTCTATACCCGGACCGTCTTCGGTGGTAGACTATTTGCAGCCTGTTTTATTTTTTAAATGAATCCACATGTGGCAAGTGAAAACCGATGGGCAGGTAAAATGGAACTTAACAATCACAGAAAGTTCACTAACCATGAGATAATCAACAGCTTTTTTTTAAAGAAAACTAGCCTAAAACTTTAATTGTAGCTTTCGTTACATAGATGACGTTCTTTCAGTGATCAATGCTCGACTCCGTGATTATGTTTAAATTATCTACTCAAAGGCGCTAAAAATTAAAGTACATGTAACAATGGACACTTTCAAGTCTTCCCCCTACCATGAATTCCACCTTGAATCAGACAATAAAGGAAGGCTTCATATAAAACCATAAGACAAACATTAACCTCCGACGGTCAACTTCCCATTCGTTGGTTTGGCCAATACATCTCCCAGCTCGTACCGTTTCCAAGAGAACATCTCAAATTCAGCGATTTTCTAGACAGATTTCAGTGTTGAGAAACTGCTCCTTAAGAAATTGTATAATCGTTATCGCAGTCGGATGGCATGGAGTATCCGTTTCACGGGTGACAACGGGTCATTTTGTGTAAAGTTACGGAGGTACATTATAACAGGCTGATCAGTATCTCCTCTGGTAGATGTAATTCTTTTAAGCCTTCCCCTTTATATTAACCGAAATGACCAAACTGAACTGGAAAATGGACAGGGCGACGGGAGTCTTTTAAAACTCAGGAACTACTTACCATTTCGGACCACCCGAGTTCCCCTTGTTTTTTTATCCGCCTGGTTCATATTTGTGTTTGTTTTTAGTTCTATATGAGGAGGATGTGTCAAGTTTGCCGTGTCTTTTATCTTTTTCTTTTTTGTCTTGTCCTTCGGTTTTTGGTCGCTTCCTCGGAATATCAGTTTTAAAATTACATTTAATGTGCTTACCGTTCAAAAACATCTGACCGTTCTTCGTTTAGAAAGAATGTCTTAGCTTCTGTATTTTTTTTGTGTTTTTGTTTGTTCAGTTTTTGTAGACTGTGAAATTCGGATCTCTTACATCAGTTTTCTACTCAAAAGAAATATTGAATATATTACCAATATAAGTGCAACATGATAAAAGTTCACACACCCACGGGTAAGATTTCTTTCGTAAAGAGCCTCGGGATGAACACAACTAGCCGAGACTTTCCTCTCGGGACTGATCATTTTTCTCGCCAAATACTTTCTTTTCAATTTTTGAAATAAATTTTACTTAACTTCATTTATTTAGCCTCTTTATTAACTTAATTTCTTTACACTATTAGAAAACACGTTTGACAAAATTATTTTTTAATTATTTTATTTCAAATATAACATATTTCAAGTGTAAAAAAGTGTTTAAGGTATATTAATTATTACTAAAACTTCCCACCGATAGTATTTTTTATTACTTTGCCAAAATGTAGTCTGTATCAGGAATAAAAACAAATATATGTTTCACCGACCTTGATTTAAAGTCTCTGCTTATTTAGGGAAATACAAAATTTTGCAAATAGAAATGGAAAAAGCAGATAGAATTTCGAAACAAAAATTGTAAAGATAGCTTTTATAGTATGCTTTCAGAACATCAAATAAAATTGAGGGGTCAGTGTTATTTTTTACATGGTACGAAACAAAATTTCCAAAATCATACTTGATTCTTTGTAATAGAATTTGAAAAAGTGATCTTCCCTTTAAAGATTTCTTAAAATGAAAATTAGAATAAATTAAATATTTCTGTGCTTACAAAAAAAAAAAAAAAAAAAAAAAAATTGGATAGGTAAGGTCAATATCAAAATTTAAAAGGAAATACCTAGGTATAACCCTTTTTTATCTGATGTTTGCAAATAAAGGAAATAAATTATATTTGAATTTAATATTTTATACCGATGCACAGAGGGAATGTGCAGCAAAAACAGTGTCGATTTACCTTAATTCTTCATTAATGACATATGTTCCAACTGAATCAAACTTTGGTGTGAAAAGAGTTAACTTCCATGCGTACTTTCTGTCTTTTGTCAACCCAATAGATCATGGACAAAATAAGCTAATTTTTTGAAACAAATTTAAATAAACTAATTTCTGTGCTATCAAATACCTCCAAGGTAAGTTGTTTACAACTGGTAAACTAAGACTAATTTGCCGAAATGGCGATGAAGTGGAGCAGGGAAGTATATTTACGTTTTGACTGGAGTTAGCACTTTGGTGCCAAAACGCTCGTGCGCACGTTCGGATGGGAGATGTGAAAGAAGTGAAATTTCACACCCCTTAGATCGCGGGATTTCTCTAACTTATAGGCTAGAAATTACTCTAGAGTATAGAATACTATTAGACAAGAGTATTCTACTCCAGAGCACTTCATTTGATTCAATCCTTCAAAAGCTCTCTACGACCATTCAGTTTCATTTCAGAAATTTGAAGAAATATATCCTGTAATGATAGAAGACTTTATATACCATCACACTAATAGGAAATTTTTTGATCTTTTAAAGGTTGTGTTAATTAGAGATGAAGAAGTAGTTTCGGACCCAGTACCTTTTATTGTACAGTTCACGACACACAACACGTCAAAGGCTAAGGAATATAACAAAACCGCAACCGTTTTTGCAGGAGTGTTAATAGGACTTATAGTTCTTTTTGCTTTATTTATTCCATTTGTTGTCCGCGCGAAACGGCGAGCTAAACTTGGAAAGCCGATTTTTAAACTTGGAAGTCACCCGTCAAACTTACTCAATACTCAGGAAAAAACAACATCTAATGGACAGATAAACCATCCTGGGGATAATCATGGTAAAATAGGTTTAATTAATCGATCCATGACGGAAGGCGACTTTTATGATAACTATGCATACCGTTTAGAAATGGAATTAGACAAAGAAATGCATGAATTTTCTAATGATTTAATCGCCATAGACAGTCATTTAAATTATGTAAGTGATGACGATAATGCAAATAACACACAATATAACCAAAATGATTATACTTTATTTAAAGAAAAAGGTAAAAGTGGTCTCAAAAATGGATGTAAACCGGTTGTTTTTGCAATAGAACTGAAAGAAGAAAACGAAACAAATACAGGAAAATCTGGAATAATTGAGGAATCAGCATATCTTTAGCCAATACTAGTCTCAAAATCTACTCCTGGGTTGTCAAATTCCAACTTCACAATGTTGTTTAAGTAACTTCTAAAATTAATACGGCTATCTTGTTGAAACTCAGTGAGTAAACATTTTTACGGTTTGTTTGTATGATATGTTTTATGTTTAATTGTATTCATATCGACTTATTATTCAGAATTTTATTTAATACCGCGTAATGTACAATATATTTTATCAGTTTAATTTTTGTGAGAATTGTCCATTTTTAGGTGAATTAATAACGTGAAAAAACTACTTCCATTGTTTTGTGTAAGAGCTAGTCGTTTTTAAGTATAATTTTATGCACTGTTTTGTTTAATGATTAGTTTTAGACTACTGTTTATGTTTTGATTGTAAACTAATGAAAAAAAATAAAGTGTGCATACATTTAATTTAAATATTTAATGAAACTGGAAGGCCTGATACAAACTTTTTGTAGACTTAGAGATTTATGGCCATTTCGAATGTAAAAAGAAAAAAAAATCACACCAAGGACTCTCTATCTGTAGACCTTAGCGGGAAAATTAAAGGAGCGTGTAGAAAAGGAAATTTGCAAAACGACCTTTTGAATTTGACATGTTTTTGGAATCAATAGCATGTTTTCAAAACTTGATGACATTTGATGAATAGTTTATCAATAATCCCAATTTCTCGTTATTTGTGTCAAATTTTAATTTGTCATGTTTGAGGTAAAATGAGTTTGTTTTTCAAATTTCGTAAACTCTAACTTGAACAAATATGCTAATTATAATATTATTACAAAAATAAGATTTTGTTCGTTGCCTAAATCATGTGTAAAAATTTCAAGCAAATCTCATAAGTTTTATGAGAAAAACGAGCAGTTGGATGTTACATGCTATCTTTGAATATTTTAAACATGATTCGCCATATTTATTCAACATTTGTTATTTGTTTTTGAACTTTAATTTTAATAGTTAAATAAGGGAAACATTTCAGTTTCTTTCAATAATGGTAAAATGAAAGTGGTGAGTTTATTTGCCTAAAATAATATTAGAAATTTAGTTGAACATTCTAAAACAACATCATCTGTAACAAGGACGTCAAATGATTTTTTCCCTCGCATCTGACCATTTATTACGTGATTTTAAAAGAAGGTCGAAAAAACTAAAGTTGTTGGTAACTCCAACCCCCCCCCTTTTTTCCAAAAAAAAAAAGAATAATAAGACAAAGACAAACCTATGACCACAAATCCTGACTTGGGATAGGCACATGAGACGTGATGGAGTTAAACTAGTAAAGTGTAATCCAAACTAGTGGTCAAAGACATAATCAATGAAAACAAAAGCAGGAACAGAATAACTATAAAAATCTAACAGAAAGTCACCCAGTCCGACTAGAGAGTATCTTAATTACAATAAATATACTTTACAAAAATACATACAAAAGAAGATACATCTCTAATGAAGGCTCGCAGTTAATGAAGGCAAGCTCAGAGTGAGATTCCTGATGATAAAAAATCAAACCTCTCAACCCGAGCTGTCATCAAACACAGTGTGTCTGACGATTTTATACAATGTTGTCAATAAACTTGAAGGAAGACAAAATGGATGTAATGCCACATATATTAATATTTGGGTATGATGCAAATATTTCTTGAATATCAATAGTTATAGAACAAGTTAGCAATATTACTTTTTTTACTAAGCCTGATTTGCAAAGGCAATAATTTATCGATTGTTGTAGATAATATAACTTCCAATTTAAAATGCTGATAATTTTGAGCATGTTTTCATTATGATGGTCAAATAACGACTGAAGTGCTATTAGTTTTTACGCTTGATTAGTTATCTTGATACCGATAAGAAACCCCCGAGGATGGCCGGGGTATCGAAATAGGCCGTTCGGTTTCTCCGCCTGGAGGTAGAACCCCTGCTAAAGGGGCGTCCGTTAGTTCTAGCGGGATGTAAAAATACCCGAACTCCCCTTCTCGAAGGTTGTGCCAGGGAAAGAATAGGCACTAGGTATCTCCGTCCTTGAGGCACTAGTCCTTTAAAAGAGGCGTCCCTGATTGTGGGGGATGTATAAATTCACAATCCGTCAGCAGGGAGACGTTAAAGACGCCCCATGTTTAGGAACTGCCACGTCCTATGCACGATAAAGACTCCTTGTAACAGCTCTTTTTGAGTGGTCCGTAGGCTGCCAGTTACATGGCTAAATTTTCCACCCCTATCCAACCCACAATTTTTCTAGTGACAGTCTAAAAGTCCCTCCCTTACCGGTCCCTTTGTTACAGTCTACAGACTGATTTATTGTTTGTTAACTTGTTTCCTTCCTGAATATGCATGAAATATTTGCCACTGGACGTTAAACAAGAATCAATCAATCAATCATTTTGATAATAATTATAGTTTTAAAGATGAAACAGGTAAAAGTTCTTCTATATGGTTGCTATTATAAGTGTCAAGCGAAAGTGGAAGTTGTTTCCTGGAAATACTCATATCCTGTTTATCAAAGGAGTAAAACCCTTTAAGCAATTATGACCTTTAAGTCATAACTTCATCAGTTAAATATATCATGATAATTAGCTTTATACGTTTGTTGAAATGTCTATTTAAATATCCTCTGACCAAAATCATGTTATGTTCTTATTATGACACCACTGAATAAGAATATGACATCATTAAATCCATCTTCAATGAGAATGTTCTTTACAATATTTTATGATACATGGAATGCATTTAAAAGCTTTTTATAAATTCCAAAGTTTAAGTAATACGTGAGAAATATATTTGGGGTAAAAAATTAATTCATAAAATGTTATTGGCCCGATATAATCATCAACATATGATTGCTAAGATTTTAAACTAATTTAGAAAGAAAACAGAAAACAGACGAAAATCCTTTAGAAGATAGACAAGACCGCCAACAACAGTAAACTAAGTTCAACACGGACAAATTTTTGCTGGAACATCCTATAAAAACGAGACCTAATCCAAATAATTTGAATGTTTAAGTCGGCTATTGCTTCACTTGTGGCACCAGTGGCGTTAAGGTAAGTCAAGATTGATTGTCAGTCTCAATCGTTGGTGGCAGATGCTATGAGTACAGGAACCTGAAATGAAGCTGTGGCGTTGTTATTTGTGAAAAGAATATTGCAAGTGCAGTTTAGAATATCCATGTAAAAGGAATTCGAAGATACCAAAGGAGCAGACAGAAATCGTTAAGTCGGAAGACAGACAAGACTAAAGCAAACAAATGAAACGAAAGACAAACATAGAACACACAACACTACACAGAAAACTAAAGCTGGAATAACACGAACCCTTCAAAAACCAGGGTGAGTTCAGTTGCTCCGGAAAGGTAAGCAAATCCTGCTCCACTAGTGACACCCGTCGTGTTACTCATTGTAGTAAAAACACGGTGATATTTCATTTGTTTTTGGAAGTTCAATTATTAGCTGATTGGTATATGTGTCTTGTCTAACCCTTAAACACTACCAATTTTATAATCAATCGGTATATTTAAATTCTCTAACCCTTATACATAACCGAATGTGAAATTTTAAAGTACACATGAATGATAGACTAACTACCTTTTTCGTCAGAGGATAAACAATACAATGACTTTCACAATACAATACCTAAATAAAATATTACAAAGACTACATAGAGAACTAAGGCAAGAGTAACACGAACCCCAATAAAATAAAACCTGGGGTGAGTTCAGGTGCTCCGGAAGGGTTAGCCCTAACCCTAATTATATATTTTTAAAAAACAAAACAAAAAATTATGGATCCTGAACTATTGCTACATTAATATATATACAAAAGTTCTTATTGCAGTCATAACATAAAGCTTATGGCAATGATCAATTCTTGGAAATAAAAACTTGAAAATGTTATATCATTTGGTAAGCTACTTATTTTTATTCACGTGAACTTTGTTTAAGTTTTTCTCATCTTTAATAAGTATTTAAAAACAGTCAATACCTTAAGAGAGGTTAAAGAAATTCGTATTTTATCAGTACGTTAAGAAGAAATCAGTCCTTTAATGAACCATCAATACATAGAACAATAAAAACGTGAAAATTCATAAAAGAATATTAATCTTGCAAGTTTTATCTAAATGCACCGTTGGCTCAATCTGTCTTTACTGAAGATTTTTGATATGCTAAATAAAGGTCTGGATTTTATATCAGTATAATAAGTGTTCTAAAAATATCTACCCCAAGTACCCACTATGTCAAGATGTAATTAATTTTATGATCGTTGTATGTGTATACCGTATTGTCTCCGTTACGTTCTAGAACAGAAGTCATAAAATAATGTAACTAAGTTTCTTGAAATAAATTTTTCCAGCTTTACTTTTCAGTGTTGTGTTTTGTGTTCTAAGTTTCTCTTTCGTTTCATGTTGTTGGTCTGTGTTCCGACTTAACGTTTTCTGTCTGCCCCTTTGGTATCTTCGAATTCCTTTTGTATACATGTTAAATTTATTATCTTTTTTGTCATGCATAATTGTTGTGTTTTCATGCTTAAGATGAATGGTTCGTGGTAATCCAGGTTTAGGTCTTCGTATAGTGTTTTTGTACTTGAATGAAGTGTGTTTTTGTACTTGAATGAAGTCATAGAATATTATTATACTTAATGCAAATTTCTTATGTATTCCAGTTATTTCATTGGTTGTTCAGAATATGTTATCTTGTCGTGTTTTTGTTTAATTCCTCTCATCCGTAACAACGTTTGATACTAATAGCTTATCAACGAAACCCAATGAGACCGAGCATTGCAGAACTCGGATAAAAATCACCTTCTCCGGCCAGAGTTTACCGATTAATATTTCACATCCGTTCGCGACAAAGATATTTGCCTTGTTTTCTCTTACCGCACACATATAGCTGACGTATTATGTTAAGCTATATCTTGTCGTTGCCGTCTGTACATTTGCAAATATGTAGTTTTGAGCACGATAACTTACTTCTCTGGTAGTTAAGCACCAACCATTTTATTGAGGAGAGACTAAAATCTACATTTTAAAGTTATTTGGTTTTTAAATTTTTATTGGGTATACCTTTCTTAGATCAACAAAACCAGAACAGATCATTGCATTCATTAAATAAAAAACTCACTGCCTTCCGATGAGGGTGTTATGGTAGGTTACCACACTTAGAAAAAAATATTACACTTAGAAAAAAAATATCACTCATTTAAATGTACATGTAGCATACCAAAATTCTCCATATTTATTCAACAATGCTAATTTTGTAATTTAAAAGTTTTATAATAAAACGGAATCAATAGTTGTATCTACGTTCAAAATTAACCAAATGTTGACCTTGTAAAATTGAATTCTTTTGAAGAAATATAAAATAAATGTATATGCAACCATTTGGTCTTTAGTTTTTGAACCTCCTTCATTGCATTTATTCGTTTTCAAATCCCTCCTATGGTATTTTATTTATCTCAAGATGTTTTAGTACTGAAATATGTGGCAGATAAACTACGGACCGATTGGCTTTAATCATAGGCGAATATGAACTGAAATATCAATCATTAACGTATATTGTAGGCTGGATTATTCATCGACAATAAAATCAAACTAATAAATGGTGAACTTAAAGTAGATGGAAATAATGACTACTACCCAAGAACAATGCCACTTGATCCTGACAATGCTGCAGCTGAAGACGATCCAGTATTTATTGAGAAACAAACATGCAAGTTTATTTTTCACCCAAAACAATTTTTTATTGTTACTTTTCTTTTTGACACTGGTAAGATTGGTCCACATGCACCCACAACTCGCTTTTCTAGATTATGCTGACGGGAACATAGTGAAGTCAAAATTTGTTATGAATGGAAATCAAATTACAAGGAAAAACGTCTACTTGTACACCGAAAATAACGGCGCTTAATAGCGGTAAAGGCCCAAAAATAATGAAGGGCAATTATTTATCGACGTGTGTTCCATTGATCCTCATTCAAATTTATTTTCAATTAGAAAAAAAAACTTGAAATTTTGTGAGATTATGCTTCTGATTTGCTAATTATTGTAAAAGGTCATTAACTCATTTTGCCAGACAGGATTGTATATCTAAAATTTAAAGCACACAAGATATATATAGACGTAGTCTTCTAAGCTTTTACTACTTGACTGGGGTAACCATTTGTAGTCATGTTAAGCAACTATAGGGGGTAGGGTATGTGGTGTTTCCTGTAATATATAGTAAAGATGGTAGAAAGGAGAAAGATAAAACAAATTTTACCACAAGAGGTTAGAAAACTTTTCTGAACCTTATTTCAACAGTTATTTTCATATACATGTATTGCAGGTTACAAAAATAATATACAGAATGCCTGGATACGAGGTGGTCTCATCAAAGTGCAACAGTATTCGTAAGTACAGAGGAAGCAAAAGAAAACCAAAGGGCTAATCAAAATCGGCAGACATGGCAATCAAGACGACTAAACCCTTACAAAAACCGTGGGAGAACTCAGGTGCTCCGGAAGGGAAAACAATTCCTTCCACTTTGACACCCGTTGTCACATTGTCCATTTTTATATCTGGTATTAGTCATTTCAAGGTTAAGGGAATATTTCATTGAATTAAAAAGACAGAAAAATTAAACAGCATGTTTTTGTTTTACTCTGTAACTCACAGGAAAAGATCAGTCTTATTTGTGCAACGGATATTTCATATCGGTCGAAGATTGTGGTGTCGGTTAACTGTAATGAATTTAACCAAGGAGCAACATATCTCTCCCTGTCTGAGCGGTTTCTGTATTACATGTTATGACGTACCTTTATTTAGATAATTTATTTGACACATTTGATTGAAAGTTGAAGTCATCGCATTCGTCATATAGTTTAGCATGAAGGCATGCTTTATTGTCATTATAATTCCTGATTTACATCTGAAATCAGCAATTCCTGCTATCTCTATCTACAACAAGTAAGTCACTAACACACGGGTAAAGTGAAAACAAGATATCTAAGATCCTACCAGGGTAAATGTATGCATTAAAGTGCTTTATTCAACTAAGTCTATAAAGCTTTTTAAGTAGAATTAAGATGTTTTACGCACTTGTTGAATGCCTTGTGGAGACCTCTAGATTTGTAATTGTCCTATCTCATTCTCGAGGTTGAGGTGGGGTTTTTGACATTTACCCCATTTTGAAAATTTTCATTTCAATTTGATTGCAAAAACAAGACACAACTGAGGTTAAATCTGCTTTCATGATCTCCGCCACCAATATTTACAAAACAGAAGATTGTTTTCTTTTTTCAGATCTGCAGATAGTGCCAGAGGACTTACATTTGCTAGGTATATTTCACTGATGTTTTAGCTTTTTAAAAAATGTATTCAAAGTCACCAAATCAAAAAAAAATTATGTCATAAAGTAGATAATGCTATAACGAAAAAAGATAATGAACATTGAGATATATAGATTGAGTGTTATGACACTTATTATACAACTGAAACATGTTGAGGTTCAACGATTTTTTCAAAAACGATGTAAGAAGGGGACACAGATTCGGAGCATTTGAAATCATTAAACATAAAATTAGTAGATGTGGCATGATTCTCCATGAGACCGCCATCCGCTAAATAGTCAAATTCAAACATCAACAGGTCCCATTATGGTCTTCAAAAATGAACCATACCATAACGGAACTAAACATAACTCATTCAACAAAGTTATTGGATTCCCCCTTTGCAGGGAAGACAATGGTTCAGTTATAGGAATGTTCCTTGCAGAGTGCTTTATCAAATTATAACATGACTTCCCCTTATCCACATAGGTTAGTTAAATGTTGGCGTTCCAGAAACAATTTTTAAATAGTTACCTTGCATCAAGGGAATGCCTTTGTATTTTCATAAGATGACCCGATGTAATACAATTTCTGTGTAGATCAGAATATCAACTAAAACAAGACACTATGGTAATGGTGGTTAAAACTCTTCTTGTCACAAGCGATCCTCTTTTTAATTGATTTTCTTTTGTTGCAATATTATTCCATGCATATCCTATACTGAAAGTGTCACATTACAAATTTGTGACATGATTGGACTGAATTTATCATAAGACCCCATAGGATTTATTTAAAGTCCTTGTTTGATTTTTATCGCCTGATCTGTTTTATGCAGATCAAAATTCGACATTGCCGTATTGATCTTTTTGAGTTTAACACCTAAGAAACATTTTTGGTAAAAATAAAATATTTGTCAAAAATCTTGTCAACTTAACGTAGTGTCCGAAATGAAGCTTTTAAACACAAGGAAAGGAACGTAACACGTTATATCTTTAAAATTAAAGACGTTATTACCCTGATAAGCCCAGGCTAACAATTTTTAGCTACTGGTTGATCTTTGTTTTCATTTCTTTTTTCAATTTTGTAGGTCTTCAGCTCAAGAACAATTTATCGATCACAGTGTATTCCTGGGAGAAACGGATAATATTGGAAAACCAACAGAAGTTTGGAACAGTTCACTAAATCGGATGTTAGGTTTCCCGAGATCATTAGTTGTACCGTGGGATCAGTAAGTATACTGTTTAAATGAAACGGCAATAAATGGCTAATAATGTACAATCATCTCTGTTTCTCTTATTGTTCATTTGAAGCTTTTAATAAGCGAAATTGAAATTTAAAAAAAGCTAATTTTTCCAAATGCTTTAATTTAATCCGGTAATTTAAAATTTTAACACAAAATTGAACTTGACAAAGGAAAACTAAATATTTGACTCACTAAGCTGACAAAAGGAAATCGTTGTATTTACAAATGGGTTTTAAATAAAATTCAGATAACAATAATATTGAAATCAATATTCAAATCGAGGTTATTGATATTAGACTTAAGTTTGATGACGTTATCGTCCACTCACTGACGTCATCTTGTACTTCTATAACATTACTTTGCTCATTTACTGATGGAAAACTGTTATACCGGCATACTAGAAAACATGGGCTGTGGGCGTGGGCTGGGGTCATGGGTTGTGGCCATGTGCTACAAATGGGCTGGGGTGATGGGCTCAAAAATGGGCCGGGCTCATGGGATGGGGTGATGGGGTTGGGTCGTGGAGCTGGGTTGTGGGCCCGTCATGGGCTGGGCTTGAAAATGGGACAAAACATTAACGTTATACCACTTGTTCATTTCTTTAGTGGTAAAATATAAACTTTTCAATAAGAAAACAGACTGTTAATTAATACTTCGTTGACTTTTGAAAGTACCTGAAGTTTCGTGCACAACATTACTTCCTACATAAATATTTCATATTATACATTTACCAACAGATGCATTTTTAGCTCAGATAGTGAACACAAACAATAGGCTTAATGATTCTCCTCCTGTAAATATAGGAGATTTTATCTTGCTCACATATACCTTCACAAAATATTTTCAATCAGCATTACTGTTTAAAGTATATATTTTTAGTTTGAAGTTAAATTGTGTACAGTTTAAAAAGTTATTTTGATATGTATTCACAGAGTGGTGCCCGACAATGTATTCATGAAGTGGATTGATAATAATTGATCTATTTGTTCGCACTGCTTTTAATAAAAACAAACTTATGGGCTCGTTTGAGAGGTGAAATTAACATTTATATTTTCCACTATTTGTAAACTTTTGTACTTGAAATAGGATATGAGGATTGAAAACTCAGTTGTAATCAGTTTTCCATCGTATTTGTTTTTAACATTACTTTTGGATTTTAAATATATTAGAATTTAATAAAATAGGTATTTCTGTGTAAAGTTGTAAATTTTGGTCAATTTTTAATTTGCTGACAAATGGATTCTCTGACATTTTATTGATTATTTTTAACATATGGTATAGTTATTAGTTCTGATATTTTTATTTTGTACTATAGGGATGCTTTCTATAACATGTTACATATATTTCTTGTAGAATGTAATTTATGGTCTGTTTTCACATTTGTTGTGTAATTAAAGTTTGGATAATTTGAGAATTATATAAGGGGGACTTTAGGAGGAGATATAGGTCATTATTAATAACATAGGTATATAAGGGACCTGTTTTTTTAGGTTTTGCAGATTCTTTTTGGGAGAGTTATAGAGATGATTTACAGTTGTTAATGGTGGTTTTATGTTGGGGACTTTGACTGTTTTATTGGTTGGATTTATTTTATAATTGTGAACTTTAGTTGATTCACGTTTGTATTAGTTTTGGGATTTTTCCGGCTTAACAGCAGTTATGTTTTTCCCGAGTTTTATTCATGAGTATCCAATGGTGGGTTGTGTGAATATGTTGGATAGTCATGGCTTAACTGCAGTTGAATTATATTTTAACTTCCTTGTGAAATTGAAGTTCTTGTACTCAAGAAAGAGTATTTTATGTTTATTGGAAGTTTTTTTGAGGGAACGTATGGAATATGAAATCTTTGACATTAAACTGTGGCAGTAAAAAATAAGGAGTTTAAAAGTCAAGTTATCATTAGTTAAAATGACTTTAATAAAGCTAATTGTTCATATGATTTAACTAAAACGAAGCACAAAGTCCATATTACCTACATTTGGAAGTTTTTGGCAATGATCTTTATAGAACACTTGCTGCAATTATGTTAAGATAAAACAAATTTTATTTTATATGTTAACAATATAAGTTGTTGTATTTTGGAGTTAGATTTTCCTAGAAAAGTACATTAAAAAGCAACAATTTTACTGTTATTTCTGGCTTAACAGAATAATGATGATACAGACGTACCAATTCAATTCTACACTTCATATTTTAACCTTGTAGAATAGTTAAAATTTACAAATGGTAAAATGAGCCCAAATAACAACCAACCATCCCAGACCATTTTGAGCCCACACCCCAGCCCATTAGCCTGGCCCATTTTTAGCCCATGACCCCAGCCCATTTTGAGCCCATAACACCAGCCCATTTTGAGCCCATGGCCCCAGCCCGTGTTTTTTAGTATGCCTGTTGTAATAAATGACACTTGGCAGTTGTCACTGCCGTCGAATTTGGATTCTCATTTCGATTTGTTTAGATAATAGTGCTTCTTGCGCTATATTTGAATCTTTGACTTCTTATATTTCGGTTCTAATGCTACTGATGAGAGGTTACTCCTTGAAATGTACATATAGCACACCTAGATTTTCCATATTTATTTAACATTGGTAATTTTGTAGTATGAATAAAGCAATACTTTGTGTATTTGTATTGATCCATGAAAGCTATATTGCAACATTAATACTTCCTATTGACTTTTTCTTGAATTTTTAATTTACATGAAGTAATCCATTTTCAGTTGTATGTTAGATTTCTAGTTTTATTATCTTTTGATTTATTTTCAGTAAAACACCGATTCAGGGCTTAATATTTTATGATGGACCTGTGTATGCAGATAGTGTATGGTTTGACAGTTTTAAGTCTACAGAAAACTACACCAGTGCTGCAATAGGGTTTCTCCGAGAAAATCGTTTTTCCAGTTCTCCTGTCAGTGGTGTGTCAGACATGCAGTTTGCATTCATAGATGTATGTTTATTTATAAATATATCTTAGAGTGTGACGCTTCGTTTACAGGAACGATTTTATCCCAAACGATTGTAACCTTACTGATACGAAACTATGTACAAGTTATTGATAACCGTCTCGTTATCTAGTAGCTTAATCTCTATAAATTACTATTTACTGATAAGGGATGAATATAAGTCGATTTTATCTTGACCTCAGATCGACCGTCGTTACAATTATATAAAGTTACGTTATTTTTTTCTGAATTAACTAAAATATAAAAAAGGACATATGGCATGATTATCCATGAGACAGCCACCCCATCAAATGATAGCTGTAGAATTTAAACTTTGGGTTCTTTTACCGCCTTCAACAATGAATCAGAGTCTTTACCACAACTGAACCCATGAAAGGCCCCGAAATACAAAATATGAAAATATACAAAAATACGACAATTGACCTAATTTTTTACAAAAATGGTGAACAAATAACAATAAATGAGTAATTAAACAACGACAACCATTGGACATTCGGTTTCTTGCTTTGGACAGGCACGTAAAAATGTGGCGGGTTTTATCGAGTTTATGAGCGCACAAACTCCCTTCAAGCTGTTGGATCAGCGACAAAACATGAAACAGATAGACTAACACCATAACCCCATTGGTGCAATTAAATCAATAAGCCCTAAGATTTAGGATGCTCGCAAAGGCTTGCTCAAAGTGTTGCCAATAGGGATGAACATAAAAAAGAAAAACAACAGATAATTTGACCACTGGAGTTACAGTTCCTGACTTTGGACAGGCACATGTGGAATGTGGCGGGGTTAAACCGGTTGGTGATTGTTCAACCGTCCCCTTAACCTGGGACAGTGTTGTGACAAAACAGCATAAGAACACACTATAAAATCGATTGAAATGGACTTAACACTTGAGATCGATACTGCAAACCAACAGCAAATACAATTAAAACTAATACATTCACCAAAAGTATCGACCTAAAAAGAGTATTCGCAGTTGATGTCTGCTAGTAAAAATCCCAAAAGCAAACGATCAGGAAACCAAGTTTTCTTTTACCACGGTGTCAATATAAACTTATCCATTTTGATTTGGTGTTTAAATATTATTTAAGGTCAAACAAAACATGGGTTGAGCAAATGCCAATATAAAATATTGCCGACTTACAGATAAAATGACAACGATGGAATATGACACGATGTCTTTTTTATTTAACAATGAGATCATGTTCAAATAGCCGTAGAAAGGCATTTTTGTCACTCAAAGTAATACATATAATACTTTAGACTAGATACGATACAAGTAGTTGTAAAACAACAATGTGTATAAAATATATACAATATATGTAATGGTTTAAATTTGTTTTTTTAAAGTAAAATGATTTTATGTCTTAACAATCATGGAAGTGTAGTTCTTAAGATTCTTGGGACATACACGTTCTATCGTGGATGCATCAATTATGAACTTTGACTTGCACGTCAGAATTGATTTTTAGGCTGCCGAAGGGAACAGAGTATACGATGGGGACGAAACAGTTGTCGGATTTAACAACTTAGACGGAGACAAAAGCGCCACTTTTCGCGATGAAGACGGCTCTGTGACCGGGTTAACACCAATTCAAACAATTGTCAAACCAGGTCGATTTTATACAACTTCAAGTTGCAAGTTTAGAACTAACTGGAACATGGCTATCTGCCCATACAAATACGCAAAGGTACATATGAACGATTCTTATAAATCTTTAACATAACCAAGAACATTTTGATATAGATATATAGTGAATGCATTTTCGTGTTTAGGTTAATTGTATTTTTTTAAACCAAGTAAGATTTGCATTTTTATTTTTTTAATTTTATTTAATGTTCACAAGTGGAAGCGACATCAAAAAATGAAAAACCAAGAAAGCAGAGCATCAGAATAAAGCATATATTACATTCCTCCTCTCCTCTATACGACGGAAGCATATAAGTCGACAGTCACATCGAAAAACTTGGAGCGGACTCGGTCATCTGGCGAACAAGCAGTTTCAACTTTAATAAGAAGCTACATTGTTTACAGTTCTAAAAACAGTGAAGTAACTAGAAATAAAATCATTACAACTTCTTATAATATTAAAATTGATTAAGATCTACATTATTAAAATTCTTCCAGCTTGATGTTGACATTGACTGGAGTTCATCAGACAAAGATCAGACAGATGCTATCATGGTTAGAGACGATGAACCAGACCACCCTGAAACACTTCTAGATGATAAAACAGCCCAGTTTATGGCTATCATGGGTGGAACACACAGCTATACCCTTCACTGGACTAACCAAATTCCAAGTCAATTCTGGATCTGGGGTCTTGGCATTGAAAAGTAAGTTGCTAAAAGGATTTGAAAGTGTTTAAATTGTGTGTCCTGTTTTTATTTCCCAGGTTCTTGGTATTTTAAACTTAAAAATTTCCCTTAAGTAGCAACATCATATCATAATTACTGAATGTAAAAAATGAAAAATGGTTGTTTTCCGTCACATCACATTTACCGAATAGGTATAGAAAATGTATACTTATTTTCATTTATGAAAGAAAATTTGTCGCTTGCTGTTTTGCAAAAAGTCTTTTAGTTAATAAAATGCATGTCTAATAAGATTTAACTTTGTCTTTTTGTGCTATATTTACAGGCATTGTTTGAATGCCGAACACTGACGAAAGCGTTTTTCACTGTAATGTCTTGTCACTTACTGACACAACGGCTTCATTTATAAAGGAAATGTGAACAGGGGTTTTATAGATTGATAAAATATGTTAATTGTGTTTCACATAAGGAATGCTAAGTTTTAGTACTGTCGTTTATTATTTTCTCAGGGACCAGTTTGTACGTGTTGGTATTTGTCTCCCTCCAGATGCAACGTTTGATTTGTATACGTGGTCTCCTGGATGGTGGCCGAGTTTGAGTAACTGGCAGAGTGTTTCTTCTATAGCTGACCTTGATAGTGATACTGTGGGAAACAGATATTTCTGGGACAGTTCTGTTGGGTGTGTACATTTTCTTACTGTCTCAACTACTGCAATTATTTGAATAAGTGAACAAAGGAAAATGTAAAATTAAAGGTTAAAATAAAGCATTGTGTTTCTAAATATCTTACATTTTAAAGACAAAATACTAATTTGGATCTCGAATTTACTTCGATTTTGTTTGAATCCTGTTTATACATATTTTATTACTAGAATTATGTGTATAGAATATTAAACTTGCCAATAAATGAGCGACATCTGCAAACTTGTTTTATGTTATGTTCCATTCAAAAATCAAACAAATATACCACATTAAGTTGTACAATGCACATGACAATTCCAAAATTGTAATTTACTTTACTTTTTTAAATGTTCATACAAAAAGATAAAACTATTATAAGACTTTGATCTTTGTGTTAAGAGAAGGTCCGTTTTAAAAATGAAATTTTTTTTTCAAGTATTATACATATAAAATGAACTGAGACATGTTATTTCTTGCTCATTTGCATTCTAAATAAAATTATCATTGAATGGAAATTCCACAAGACCAGAATTCTAATAAGAAAAAAATACAGAACTATACAATGAAACCTCATTTCAATCATTTGCCATGACAATTTATTATTCATGTCAGTCTATGTAAAACCAATTTGACATAAATCAAGATTAGAGTTTTGATTAAGTTTTCCATTGATACATATACATGTTTCATTCATTTCAGAATACAAGTCGTAAGATAATTTCTTCACTTTTGGTTTTATAAGTTTTTGGTAATTTTTTCCGTTAATACATTTCTTGTTTGTGATAAGTGTACAATTATTTGTTATTTTGATAGTTCTCTTGTTGATGAATGGAACAAAACTTCGTTTTATCAGTTGGATTTTTTTCACAGGATGTTGTTTGTAAAATTTATAAATTACAACGTAAGACCAAATGATGTCACTGATGATTGTGTAGGACATTGTCCCGTGATAAGAGTAACAGTGACGTCTGGTGATAGGTCAAATGGTGATTGCAGAAATAAAGCATATGTAAATCCAGGAACTTATGCCAAACCCAGCAGTGTACGTACAGATATTTAGTTATTTAATAGAAAGACTATAGAATATATGACAGAAAGAAACAATCCACATCTTTTCTAAATTTTGTACTGCACGATTTCTCTAACATTTTGCCTCAAGTTCACTTGATTCCCATGGGGCACGAAACAAGTTCTTAAATTGTGCCTTGCATTTCTTTTTTTATCAATCAGATTGAAGACAAAATGGAAAAACATCGAATGAAAATTTCATATTTACACCGCCGTCGAAGCGCTGTTCTGGATTAACCACCAGGTACGCTCTGGACCAAATATTGGAAGCCCGGGAATTGCGTGCAGGCGTGTAGAGAGATTAGCATAATATATTACAATGATTTTGTGGGCTGACTAATATATGAGAATAAACAATATTACAACGTCATAAGTTAGGAACAAGAAACAATTATAGGGTTGACAGAAAAAGACACCAAACGGAGTAGCATGAACGGGATTCACTTGTAAATAAGAAGCTGTTAACAGCGGAAATACTACCCTCGGAAATATTCTGACCGAACTTTTCCCTTTTAAGACCAAAGTAAAATAACCGTTCGAGAGATCATAAGTAAATCGACTACAAAGACAAACTCGAAACAAACAAAATGATGAAAACGGAAACAAATAAAACAGCTTTAAATCCAGGAACTTTTTTAAGATCCAGAAATAAGAACCGGAAGTGTAAAGATTGAGTGTCAAAAGCTTTTTACTGTACAATCTTTGAAATGATAATGTCAGTTTTCCGTTCAGGGATCCAGTATCACAGACACGCGAAGTTTACCAGTAACAGCAACAGTTCCTCCACAGGTAATAGTGTAAATAACCAACAGTTTTATTTATAGGTAAACGTAGTTTTTAATTTGAATTAAACATACGTTTTTGCAGTAATATCACGAAAAGACTTTTTCAAACCGAACTTTAATAAAGATTTTACAAATAATACTCTTCTGGAGTCTAACTTTTCAAAAACAAAAATATGATGAACTTCTTAAAGTAATGTCCATTCACAGGGATCAGTCTATATTGTTCTTACTTTTGTCTTTGAGCCAAAGCATAGGACTATGATTATCTGGCATTGTTGAGTATAATATGTATATCTGCATAATATGTTTTCAGAACTTTGGGGCTGGATCACAATTACCATTTACATCAAGACAGGTTATAGATGGTGGATTTACCAGCTGGTCTCCTTATGATGATTGTTCTGTTACTTGTGGAGGTAATATGGTTTTGTCCATTCATAAAAATCGTGCCTTATGGTTTTAAATATAAAAAGGTGTTAGTTTATAACGTTAATGAGAAAGAATATGAATTATATGCCAGAAAGACACAATCGACATCTTTCTGGGTTGTGAATTGCAAACATTCAAGTTAAGATGTTTCCTTACTTCACTAAATTTCCCGTGTTACACAAAATTCCACTGCGTGCAAATTGCTTTTCTGGATTAACATTCATCAGATAAGCTCAGAACCAAATATATGAAAACCTGGAATTACTTGCAGGCGGACAGTGATACGTCCATACCGTAATACATAAATTTTGTAAGACTGATTTGATCAAGTACTTCGATACAATCTACAAATATAAGAATTAACTATGTTGGAAAGATGTAAACTATCTTTTCAACATACATTCCAGTACCTAAAAATATATAAAAGTATACAACTCAAGAACGAGGAAGCCTTTTACGACCTCCACACGGCACAAGAGAAAAACTCCGTAATAATATTATGAACGTATATGGAATATATGCCAGAAAAACACAATCCACATCTTTGCTGGGTTGTGTGCTGCATTATTTCTCGTTAAGCTGTTGCCTTACTTCATTAGATTCCAGTCGGGCACGAAACAAGTTTTTTAAAAGAAAGTGCCTTGCATTTCTTTCTCATCAAAATAATCAATCAACGATTGTAATTGCCTAAATTTCACTGCAAACGGAGTTCTTTTCTGGATTAGCCTTCGTCAGTTACGCTCAGGACCAAATATTGGATAACAGGCAATTATTTTAAGGTAGGCAGAGAGACGTACCTACCGTATTACATAAATTTTGTAAGAGTGAACAGATCAAGTACTTTGATACAGACTACAAATATAAGAATTAACCATTTTGGAAAGATGTAAACTGTATCTTCCAACATATTTTCCTGGACTCAAAAATAAATAAGAGCATAAGACTCCAGCACAGGGAACCTTTTTACGACCTTTTCACGGCAAACGAGATGCATGTACCAGAAGCTAGAACTCTCAGATTCAGGTCATTGACAAAACCGAAATCATTAATTCAGAAGGCAGACTAGACTTGGCCAACAAAAAATAACCGAAAGACAAACATACTACGCTCTACACTACACTGAAAACTTAAGCAAGATTAACATGAACAGGGTTATATTGCTGTTAAATATCAACGTTTCTCACTTACAATAATTAACTTTTTTATTGTGTTACATTGGATATATGTGTACAGTAGAAACCAATATAAATGAATATTTAGAATTATATATAGGAAACGGAGATTATTCTATTAAAATACAAAATTACCAATGTTAAATAAATATGGAAATTATGAAACGTTTCGTAAAAGTCTAACAAAAAAGAGAAAAGTTAATATCTGTTCTGTCAAACAGACCTATAACATTTATCCAAACGGTATGGGTTGATGTTTATTTATATTGTTCACAATGTACCATATGTACCATTCTTTCTAAGAATCATACCGCAAAAACCCCACACATCGAATCATACAATTTTTATGTTTGAGATGTGTTTGACTAGAAGAACATAATATTCCTCATACCTCGGGTAACTGGAAATATTTTTCATTTAGAATGATTGTAAAATGATTAGTTAAGGAGTCATATCCCCTATTTGGAGGACCGCCTCGGTGGTGTAATGGTTAGCGTGCTCGCCTCGAGTGCGGAAGGTCGTGGGTTCGATCCCCGGCCGGGTC
>JAULBM010302100.1:0-14725 GCA_032357055.1 Geukensia granosissima
CTACAACATATTTGTCATGCAGTTCAGTGAGATGTCTGGCAACATTCGGATCTTTGAAGACCGATTTCGCCTGTGTATTCATTAAACTTTCTACCTTGTGAATGCGTACTTGTATCAACGACCGTACAGCCTTCACCCATTCGGAAAGGGTATCTTGTTCTTCTTTTTTGCGCTTCGACCACTGTCTGGCATAATCCTCGACCGAACCCATAATCAATCCATAACTAGTTGAGATATCGTTTTGCGGGTTATTTTCGCGGATGGAAAATTTGGCGATTTCGATGTGTAAAGGCAAAACTTAGCGGTTTTTATTTTTGCGGATGTACCTGCATAATGGTAGTCATAATGTAATAAGAGTTTCGACCATGATTCATGTTTGTTACCGAATACCGAATTAACGCAATGAATTGTTCTTGACTTCAGACGGAAATTTTAGCTGAATTTATTTTGGCGATTGTCTTGAGACCGCTAAAATACGCTTAAAATTAGCACCCCGCGAAAATAACCCGTTATACGGTATACTGATACAGCAAGGATCAACCAATTCGTGATTGCGACCATACAATTTTAGGATATAACTTCAATCTTAATTGGATGTAACCTTGAGAAAGTAGTTAATGCAACAACATCAGTGTAAAGTTGTGTGTTCTATATTTGTCTTTTATTTCATTTTATTGGTCATAGTCTTCTCTGTATTCCGACATAACGATTTATGTCTGCTTCCCTTTGGTATCTATGAATTCCTATGACAACTATTGTAACAGAAAGTTTGGAACACTAGATTCGAAAGTAGACAATGCAGCTGGTTTCTTTAAGGAGGGAGATCCTGATTAACCTTCCGGAGTTCATCCTCGTTTTTTTACGATCCGCATTGTTCATAGTGGAATGTTTGCTTATTTAAATGTACACTATATGCCATGTATAGCTTTTTTTCGATATTGCCTTTTGGTTGGCCGTTCGTTATCTTTCGCCTTGCTTTTTATTATTGTATTGTATAATTGAATGATAGAAACAAAAGTAGTTAATTTAATATGAATAAAATATATGCGTAATGTCATTTTAAATATTAGATCTTCGCGTCAAACAACCATCACCACATTCCATAAGTCCTCTTAAACGGTGGATTCCTAATTTTCTTTGCCTTTTACTTAATTCATCATTTTTTGTTGGCAGTATAGTTATTTGTCTAGTACAACATGTACAAATAGGTATTATAAAGTGTAAAATACCACCATTGGGCAATATCGTTATTGACATGTTATACGATGACCTATTGTTTAAGCGGAATATTCAGTTTTTTAAGGCCACATAACTCGTGAACGATCTTACGTGCCAAACTCGTGAACAGTATTATAACTCAAGGAATAAAAATACATATAATCATGATAATGTTCACGAAAACAGACACGGGTCGTTTTATTTTTGTCAAAATACTTTACAATACAATACTGTCTTACGTTTTCCGTGGAAAATCTTAATATTATCAAAATGGAAGTTTATATTTCATTCGGTATTTCTTTTGCATAGGGTAGTCATATGCATTTCACTTTTTCAGACCAATATTCAAACGTTTCTGATTCATTTTTGAATTAAAGTCATTTTGACAATAATGTTGATTGCTGCGGTAATTTTATTATATTATATTTTATTTTACAAATTAATATCAATGTTGATTTGATATTCTCATTTGTGTTGTTAACGGACCCGTACACTTCTCGGTCACCGAAAATATCTCGAGTCTCACGGAGCGTGTCAAACCCCTTAAAATATATAGATATATTTATTTTGTTCTGTTAGTGCATGCTGAAAGGTCTTTTTGTACGAAGATGCCACACAAGCTGAAATAAATCGTTAGTTAAAAAGGTAATATAAAAATAGGATATGTGGCATGATTGTCCATGAGACAGCCAACCACCAAGTGACAGTAGAATTTTAAATTCTACAGGTCCATTATGGCCTTCAACAATGAACCAGAGTCCGTACCATAACCGAAACTGTAAAAGGCCCCGAAATGCAAATTGTGAAACTATACATAAAACACGACAATCGACCTAATCTAAAGAAAAAATGGTGAACATATAACAATAAATAACTAACAAAACAACAACAACCACTGGGCTACAGGTTCCTGGCTTGGGACAGGCACATGAGTACCTGTCTGTCCTCCTTCTACTGCTGGCCATGTTCTTAATTGTCCTCTAACTATTGTATCGATGATCGTGTCTATTCTGTAACTTATGGTCTTGTCTGCTCTGTAACGTCTTATGGCCATGGTCGTATCTACCCTCTATTTTCTCATTGCTATGGTTGACTCTGTCCTTTAACGTCTTGTAGTCATGATAGTGTTGTCCTGTAACCTCTTGTGGTCATTAACGTGTCTGTCGTCCTACTTCTGGTGACCATGGTCATAATTGTCCTCTCACTACTTGTATCCTGTAACTTTTTGTGACCATGCTCTTCTGTATTCTGTAACGTCTTATGGCCATTGTCGTATCTGTCCTCTATTTCTTATTGCTATGGTGGTGTCTGTCCTTACACGTCTTGTAGCCATGGTAGTGTTGTCCTATAACTTCTTGTGGCCATGGTCGTATCTCTCCTCCTCGCCATGGTCGTGTCTCTCCTCCCACTTCTGGTGACGATGGTCATGATTTTACTACTTGTAACCATTCTCGTATCTATCCTGTAACTTCTTGTGACCAGGGTCGTGTCTGTCTTGTAACTTATAATTGCCATGGTCGTGTCTGTCGTCTTATCTCGTATTGCCATGGTCTCGTTTTTTTTGTCCTTTATTTTTTTGTCCTTTATTTTTTTGAAGCTCATTGTCTCTAACGTCGTGTCGCGATATGTGCCGTCTTACCTCTTGTAAACATGGCCTTGCCGGTCCTATAACTTGTTATGGCCATTGCCGTGTATGTTCCGTCATAGTGATGTTTGTTCTGTAATTTCTTGTGGCCATGGTCGTGACTTTCCTGTAACTGTTTCTACCCATGGTTGGGTATATCATTTAATATACCAAAACTAATTAATTGACACAGAGCTCAAAACTTTCCGACCACCTTAGTTGACCCCTGCTTTTTGGTGGTGTCAATATCGTTCACGGGTGGATTTTTTTATTTTTAAATGTAAAGTATATGGCAAGTTGCGTTTGTTCATATTTTTCATATTGACTGTATGTCCATTCATCCCCTTTTGGCTGGTCCTTCGGTTTCTTTCGTTTCACATATCCTTTACTAGCTAGTGTAGAATATACATTTTCTTGAGACATAAATGTTCTTATAGGCATTAGAGTTCCTCTGGGCGTCACAGTATCTATAGCGGTCTCATAGGTGGTACTGTTCCTGATGACATTCTTTTTTAACTATATGCGTAATAAATATATCATATCTGATGTTCGTTTAAGTATGTGTTTCTCATCCTTATCACTTCTGCGCATCTATGTTATGTTATCATTTCAAATGTGTCATATTTTAAAATCTATAGTTATTCATTATGAATGTGTTGGCTATTAATTTTAGTTTCTTGGCTAGCATGAGTAATCAATTAACATATTGACGAAAAAAAATCGAATAAAATAATTCAGTTAATATAAGCTTATAATTAACCTTATTTAAAATAGAATATAAAAGGTTGGGCCTTATTCAATAGGTTCGACTGTTTCCTTACACTGTTATACATTTTGCTGACCAAGTGTTGTTGTGAAAACAGTAACGTTCACAATAATATTCATTTTGGTCTACTTTTTTAAAACTTTGTTTCCGGAATAAGTCTTATCATATCGATAAATTAGAAAAAAATGCATTAGACATTTATCCCTATAACAAAACCTCTTCCTGGACGTTATTACTTATACATTTAATTAACTCAGTCCTTGTTCTTTACGTTGCGAATTGACCACTAACATAGCATCTACATACACATATTGTCATTTCTATCGTCTATAGTTTTATAGTCTTTTATGTTGACCAAGTTCCTGGTAAACCCTGTTATAATATTCCAGTAACTTCCGTCATTTAATAGCAAATTACTTTAATCTAAAATGAATGGCTTCAACATACAAATGTATTATATATCAATTTACATCCTAGATCCAATTATTGCAAACATATAACAAAAGATTGATTTCCTCTCAAACTAATTAATGTTCATAAAGCTTTTTAATCAAAACATGAAATGGTCAGTAAGCAGTAATCTTGTTTTTCATCCATTCACTTAAATGATACGGAAATACTACTGGTCTGCCATGTATAAATTCCGTTGAACTATTGTAATGTCTGATTTGTAGAAGCCAGATTTCGGAAAAAATATTTGTTTTTGATAAACTTAATTTGTTAAAAAGATTTCAACATACGAAAATCTTATTTTCGCAAAAATGCGAACTGAGAAGACAGAAAATTCTAGATAGCTGTTTATGGACAATTATTCAACATTTTTTTTCGATATTGAATTTAGAAGAAGAGATTCCATTATCGCTGATAATTCATTTGTACGCAAAGGGGAAATAAACATCTGAATTTTTAATATTGTCACTTGCCTTAGAAATACTGTCAAATTAAAATACACTTATACGATTTACTAAAACATTTCATTATCGGTGAAATGTTGAAAAGAATATAATTTGACTTGAAAACAATTTTGCTGATGAGAGGTATGAAGTGGTTATAAATTGCTGCATATTCTAAAGTTAAACGAGTACATATGCACTTGATTTGAAATGTAATCACTTTTGCACTTCGTGAGGACAGGTTAACTTTTTGGGAAATAGAACTTAAGATTTTAGTCATGTGTTCATTATTCATCAAGTTTGTTTTTGTTTGCTTTACAATGTATTGTGTACCGCTTCAGTGGGATAACGGTAAGCGTGCTCGCCTCGAATAAACAATATAATGGGTTCGATCCCCGGCCGGGTAAAATCAAAGACATTAAAATTGGCTTTTGCTCTTTCTCCATTTAGCAATCAGATTTTCAAGATAGAGCATAGAGTTAGTGTGTCTGGTTACAGTGGCATAAGAAAAAGGAATTCGAAGATACCAAAGAAGCAGACAGAAATCGTTAAGTCGGAAGACAGACAAGACCATGGCTTACAAAATGAAACGAAAGACAAACATAGAAAATACAAAACTACAATGAAAACTAAAGCATTTCATCCTATGGAGTGTTGCGTTCGTGAGCAAATTTGAAATCCAACTCGGTGTGTCGGTCTAGTACAAAGCAGGATTCGTTCATGGTCATTATTCATTAATATTCTCTTGGCCTGAATATGCATGACATATTTGCATACAGACGTTTAGCAACTGTTAATCAGGCAATTTAATGTGTGAGATTAACTACCAGTTTAGTGTGAGATTAACTACCAGTTTAGTGTGAGATTAACTACAGTTTAGTGTGAGATTAACTACCAGTTTAGTGTGAGATTAACTACCAGTTTAGTGTGAGATTAACTACCAGTTTAGTCTCAACAAAGAAAAAACAGATATGGTATTATTTTCTATCATTCATTAACATATGTATTTCAATTAATCAAGTATCCAATACAAAACGATTAACAGTAAAATAATAGAACAGCGACATCCACTAAACTACAGGTTATGTCTCTTGACAGGCACACAAAGTATTATGGTAGGGTTTAACACACTTGTAAGCGCTCAAACCACCCATTTTCTAGGAAAGTGGGGTGACAAAACAACATCACAAAGAACAGGTCGTTCAACACAATTGTAATAGATAAGCAAAAACAATGATGCATAAAATAAAAATAACGCTTATACTCTTTTTAATTAGATAGGTTATCTACCTTGATCTGTAATAATTATCAGTATTAACGGAAATGCAAAGATATGGGATAGATGTTGGAGAGACTGCATTCCAACCACAAGAAATTCAAAGGAAATTTACAAATCTACACGTCTCCATAAGGCCTAAAACAAGGTTGAAATACCACTCCTTGTGAAAAACTCTTTCAAAAGCTGTTTCAAACATTTAAATCGTTAGTCCCATATTGCGGTTCGTTTTTGTTTGCTTTTATTAGCAGAGAGATATTCAATGTTAGTTCACAATTGCTGAGCAACAACTTCGTCGACATTACACAAAAGTGGGAAAAAGTTTGCGGTAAATAATTGTGTTTTACCTCACATTTTTAAATTGAAATGAATACATCAAAATATCCATATGTTCTAAAATAAGCCAATTACTGCTTTAAAATATACAATTTTTCTAATATCCTGGAAGTTAAAATATTCTTGTGAAAATTGTTTAAATACGATTTTGTAGGAAAACAATATTTCATATGTAAAAAATCTATTGATTTTTTTACTCCTTTAGCTGTTATGATGAAATTCTTGTCGTAAACAATTTGTAAAAATTCTCAACCGCTTGTTCGGTGGTTTTTCTTTAAGAATGGCTGACAATGGGAAATTACGATAATAATCCAATTTCTCCTTATTTTCTTTCTTAGCTATTGACAATATCTTATAACGAACGATCGATCATGGATAATTAAATCCATTTCAGAAGCTTTCTAAGTGCTCACGACTTCTGTTTCACTTGTTAGTGAAACACTATTAACGACTTAAACTCTAAATGTTAACAATCGTAATGTTTTGAACTTTTTTAAAACTATTTTTGGGAATTTTGTTTATATATTTGGTTTAAATAAAAAAAAACGATGGAATTACGCAAACTGTAGGTAACGATTAATCAATACAATAATATATATTCTGGACGAAAAAGCAAACAGAAAATTTGTAGGCGTTGGATCGTTAGATAAAAACGACAAAGTGCAAAGTAAAAATTATATCAATATGCCCAGAGACTAGCAAAACAACACCAAAAATGCCCAATATATGGTCTCCAATATGTTAGTGAATTATATAGCATACTAAAATTCTATTTATTCAACATTTGTAATTTTGTATTTTGAGATCACTGGGTCGATAACTCTGCTGGTGAATCATATCCCCGAGGATATTCACCTGCCCAGTTATCAGACCAGTCTGACATGAAATTGATCAATCATTGATTAACTAAAATTTGCTGCATTTGTTAAAATTCTAAAGTACTGAAATACGGAAAGGCCTCGATGGTAAATATATGGAGTTTGGTAACCCGTCACGTGTAACTTAAAACTGTATTGGATTTTTGGATAATCAGGGGTACTAAACAACTGCATAAAAGATCTAAAAAGATCATTAATTTGTTTTTAAATAAAGCAACCGCTGTTTTGATGGCCGGGTGAACCGTCCGATTGACAGTGAAGTAGAAATTATATTATAACTTCAATTTATATTTTATTATTATGCTACCATATACTATGTATTTTGTATCTGAAATAATCGTCAACAGCAAGAATGGATTCGGCATTTTTAACAAGGGCGTGTATGATTCAAAAGTGTATTCTTTTTTTTATTTTTTAGGTTAAAGAAAACTTTAATAACATTTACGCCTGTAATCTTTTGCTATCAATAACCAACAAATCTTAAGAGATACCCGAAATGTCAATGATTGTGTTTTAAAAAAGCTTCGAGCAGTTCACTGTAAATCAGTCTAAAGAATTGCATAGATCTGTTATGTGGTCCTTTTAAATGATGGGGACATTCAGAAAACATAATTATCTTTAAAAGGAATTCAAAGATACTAAAAGGGCAGACAGAAATAGTGAAATCAAAAGACAGACTAGACCGTGTCCAACAAAATAAACTAAACAACACACACAACACTACGCTGAACACTAAAGCTAGAGTAACATGAACTCTAAAAAACCTACGGGAAGTACATGTGCTCTGGAAGGACAAATCATCGCGGAACGTGAAACCAAAATATTTAGCCAACTTTTTCTATTTTCTATGCAGAAGGCTCTGTATGAAGTCAGCGTCATACAAATAAAGAATCGAATCGGCGAGAAGGGGTGCACAGTTGGTCCCGATCGGAATACTAACGGTTTGTTGAAACATACTTCAGCGGAACATTACAAAAAAGTTTTCAATCAAGAAATCTAACATTCCGCAAATGTCATAATTATTCAAAATCATTTATTGGAATCAGTGTGGTTAATAACAAAAAAAAAAGGTTTGTAAATACATATTTAGTATGAAAATCAATTTCGGGTTTACAGACTTACTTCCGTTATTAAGAAACAAAAATGCCTTGGTTTGTAAGATTTTCAGTGTGCTACACTTTCGAACTTCTGAAATATAAAATTTTAATTATTGATTGAGGTTGAAATGGAATTCCGGATAACAAAATGGATCTTTTAATTTTAATAGGATATATTTTACCCAACCTAAGTCGATTAACTGGATTATTCCGGATAACAAAATGGATCTTGTAATTTTAATAGGATAGATTTAACCCCTTACCTAACTAGAAGAAGGAAATATGGTTTAAATGGCCCTAAAACGTAACACGATATGATATGCGGATTTGACATTTGTGCTTCCTATCAACATTTTACTGATAGAGGTTTGCAGCTAACAAGAAAGCTACTAAGTCAAGGGTTTGTCAGGGAAAGATAAGAGTCACCATTTTCAAAATGTTTTGGTCGCCATTATGATTTGGTTGATCGGTACGAAATATAAATTTTACAAATGACAATGGATATCTTCCCACTTTCGCAACTACAAGTCCGTGCCTATACCGGTTGTGAAAAACGATGATTGTAACACGACGGGTGCCAATAGTGGAGCAGGAGTTGCTCACTCTTCAGTAGCACCTGAAATCACCCTGGTTTTTGTAAGCTTCGTGTTACTCCTGCTTTAGTTTTCGGTGTAGGGTTCTAGTTATATGTTTATTTTGCGTTTTATTTTGTTGGCCATGGTCTTGTCTGTCTCCTGACTTAACGATCTACCCAGTTGGCATCTCCGAATTCCTTATATTGGGAGATTTGGAGATGAGTTGTTTACTCTTCCGGAGCACCTGACATCACTGTGGTTTTCTTAGGGTTAGTGTTACTCAAGTTTAAGTTTTCAGTGTAGTGTTGTTTGTTTTATTTCTGTCTTTTATTTCATTTTGTTGGCCATAGTCTTGTCTGACTTCTGATTTAACGATTTTTGTCTGCCCTTATGGTATCTCCAAATTCCGTTTAAATATCGGGTCTTAAATAAGGTTGTGTGTCTTAATTAAAGTAGTAGACATATATGCTTAAATTATGAAAATGACTCATTAATTATTTTATTCGGTCATTAAAAGATTATTGTAGCGTTCTAACATACATGTTGACCTAGAGGCCTAGTGGATTTAGCCTTATCTTTCAACTTACACTTTCAAAATGACCAGACAGGCTTGATCAAATTTTATAATACTGATGCCCCATTCAGGTTTTGACTCAGTATGACAATTATTAAATAAATGACTGTTACGTCTTGTTCATGTTCTTGAGATTGCCTGTCGACTTTCCCATTTTGTCTGGTTCTTCGGCTTCCCCTTTGAACTCAGGAGAGGGACTGATTTATTTGAGAACGTGTAATTAATTAAAAACATCACAAAGGCTTTGAATACTAGGTAACACGACAGTTGTCACTAGTGGAGCAGGAGTTGCCTACCCTTCCGGAGCACCTGAACTCACTCTGGTGTTTGTAGGGTTCGTGTTTAGTTTTAGTTTCAGTGTAATGTCGTGTGTTCTATATATGTCTTTCGTTTTATTTTGTTGGCCATGTTCTTGTCTGTCGTCCGAATTAACGATTTCTGCCTGCCCCTTTGGTATCTTCGAATTCCTTTTAAGAAGTTTTATAAAAGCTTTAATCAGATCTAAGAAATTGTAATTAACGATCATGTTGCTAACTGCGTATTTTATGCATATACGATCTTAGCATACCAACGTGAAATTAGAAATATTGTATTTTGTTAAACATTGTTGAGGAAAACGTTTTATTCAAAGTATCTGTATTTTCGAGCTGATGTAATGAAGGCTTAGGACAAAATACATACCTACACTAAACCTAATTGAAAAATCACTTTGGAAGCCTTGTTCATCGAAAAACAAAAACCAAAGATAGTTACAAACGCCCCCAAGTTTCTAATTTTTTTGTAATCTTGTTTTACTTTATGACAAACTGTACTAATGTGTCATAATTTGTTTCCAATTGTACAGATGTTACTTTTGGCGATGTTTTCAATTAATTACACGTCATTTTTCATTTTCATCAGTTATTGCATTGTAATCATCCAGGGTTTATTGTAACAGAAGAATGAGTAATTATTTTACAACCTAGGTTTTCTCTGTTTTTATCAAAAGGAATCGCTGAAGCAATTAGTCATTTTTATATTTTACAATTTCAGGCGAAAACTTATCTTAAAAATTGTTTTGAAAGTATCAAAGCTTCAGGTTGCTAATTTAAAGTAAAATTTCATCACAAAGTGATATTTTATATAACAAAGGCTTTTTTCTAAGACGGAATTTTAATGTTATGTACACCTTCAAAAATACAAGAAAAACATATGATACTAGAGAATACTCGTTGGTGACTGACATTCAATGTTTAACAGATTTAAATTCTTATCTCGTAATAACAAATAGGCTTTAAATAGTGATGCACAAAGGTGTTTTTTAGACTGTCTGATTTGGTTTTCTATTTGTTTAGGTTTGAGGATTTCTTTTACTGTGTTGGAGTTCCGGACATTATATGTTTTGATATATTGCTACTGATAAGCGGTCAATTTATTAATTACACGTACAGAATACAAAATCCTCTTTACTTAAATGCAACACTAGCAAATTGAAATTAGAAAGCTACTAAATCTTGTATGGATTATGTTTTAACTTACGGAAGACACATTACAAGATAACCAAAAAAAAAAAAGGTTAATAAATTTAATGAGGTGAACTTAATATTTAAAAATATTTAAACTACGTTATAATAATGTCTGTCTTGATAAAATCCGTTTTTGCTCAATTTATTCCGGTGATTATTTTATAAAGGTGTAACTCGGGACAATGGTCGTATCCGTACCAAAAATACGTTCGTTTTAAGTGTTACTCTATGTCAGAGTTTGTTGGAACCGGTAAAAGTGTTTATGTAGGGAAAATCTCTCTGCCTTTTTTAAACATTGAAAAAATGTAAGCGAGTTGCTATAATACCTTTAAGCAAGCACGATTTATTAAAAGCTGTGCTGAATTTTAAATTTTGTACGGGAATTTTTAATTGTAAAATCAGCCATTTCTTCGCCGGAAGTGCTCTCTACACGCGCTAGCGCGAGACCGGGAGTGCACATTATCAAAACTGTGTGATAATTAAGTAATAAAACTAGGATTAGATTACATGCAAGTTTAGACGCCTCTGAATGGAAATTTTTAAGTATTTTTATATGAATTGAGAGAAAAGGTTCGGACAAAAGAAATGTGCGCAATTGCCTACTATATCTAGGTCAAACCTGAGCTCTCCCTCCAAAAACGAAGATGACAGACACTTAAAGTTTAATCTAAACTGGTCCACCGTTCCTGATGCTACGCTATGAACGGGTTTGTATCGACGTTCATTGGTCCTTTTCAAAGTCGTTTCTGATTTATCTTCATATAATGCCAGGCAACAGAAATGTAAAAAAACATGGATGATCTATTTTCGTTTTCTCTCAAGACTAAAGATAAATTAAGGATCGCTGTTAGCAATCAGCATTAGAAAAAAAAAACAGAATACAACACATAATTCCTTGATTGATTTGGTCGGTGTTATTTCCGTGTCATCTTCAAACGGTAACCGTTATAAACAAATCCCGTGATGTCTCAGTAAATCTCGCTGCTTTCCCAAATCTCGCAGCCAACATGTTTACCACGGGATCTTAAAGAGAATTGTGTCGTACCTGCTGACAGTGAGCGATGCGAGCCTCAGCAAGATGCAAGTTTATGTTAAATCTCCGTAAAGAAAATGAGGACAGATAATAATTAATATGTTATGATATGATAATATGTTAAAAATTTTTTGCATAGTGTAAACCATAAACCAATAACAATGGAATAATTCTTTCTTTTGATTAAAAATAAATACAAAGGCATAAACCTACACTTAATTAAATATAACCCAAAAATTACACTCCAAAAAGCCTGATAGAGTAAAGTTTCATCATTATTTCTACCAAGTTATTTGTATTGTTCTCCTGTTACCTTTGGCAACCAATTGGTGACGACGAAAATCTAGGAGAGTAAAATCCATTGAATTCCATATGATATCATATCATTAATGTGTTATATTAATTAAATATTAAAGATAAATGCTGTTTAATATCATTGTAATTTCAATCCTTGAAAATTATGTTATTTGTATACATATAAGGGGAGGAGATATTGCTTTTCCATACGACATTTCGTGAAAAACATATAATTTTAAAATGTTTTGTGACAGCGCCTATTTTAGGCCAATCTATTTCTACTATGTTCAGTGCCTATATTTCATTACATAAACGGAACCAAATTGCGGAAATAAATAGGTCGAAATAGGTACAAACGTAATAACGAAATTTTTATCGATCTCGAAAAAAAAACCAAATGTATAAATTTATCAACATTAAGCCAAACATGGTCAAAGTCCGAAATTTATCAAAGTCCAATTTCTCAAAGTTGTCATAAAACACCGCGGAAAGTTAAGTAAACAGTTTGAAATTGAACCTAAATTTGAATTGAATGAAATGCTACAGACAGCTCATCCTCTCGTTTAATGAGTAGGCAAATATTTATTGAAAACTTTGTAAATTTGTCTAATAGTTCTTCCATTGACATTATGTTTACAAAACAACACGAAACTAAAGGTTCCATGGTTAACTAATAAATCGTATAAAATGTGCTCAACAGCGCACTAACATAATACTTCAGAATGGTTTAAACATATTAAAAAAAACAACGATAGACATACATTATAAGGCAAATTAAATATCAGTACTATACTTAAGTTACATCATGGTTTATAAAAACATTAAACGACTTAACATATCAAATTTATTTCATGACACCACCGTTCAACATCTTATACATCCCTACTTTGATAACATTAAAATACCTATTTTCTAATAAAGTTATTAACAATTTAGCAGAAATGAAAATTTATATTGCATCAGTCACATCGGATGTTAACACTATTTACAGAGAAGTTATCAATATAAAAAGCAGATGTGGCATGATTGTCCATTAGAATGCCATTCACTAAATGACAGTCAAAATCACTTCTACAGGCCCCATAACTGTCTTCAATAACAAAACGGAGTCCATACCATAACGGAAGCTGTTAAAGGCCACCAAAATACATAATGTGAATTTATTTATAAAACACGACAATCGACCTAATCTATTGAAATTATAGTGAACGAATAACATTAACTGACTTTTATTGCAAGAAAAACTGGAATGGTTTCGTCTTGGGACATGTACATTAAGTATGTACCGGGATTTAATCATTTTGATGAGTTTTCAATCCTCTCCCTAACGTGGAACAGTGGTGTCACAAAATAGCAAGAATAACAAACGATAAAAATGGGATGAAATGGAATAAACACTTGAGATAACAACAAATACAATAAAAAGTTAAACATGATACAACAAAAGTATCGGCCTTGAAAAAGTACTCGAAGTTGCTGTCGAATCAACCGATCAGGAAACCACGTTTTTCTCAACTACGGTGCCAATAAAAACACATGGTTTAATAGAAAACACGGGTTTGTGCAAATGCCATGTAAAAATATATCGACAGGTAATAGAAAATGTTGTAGGTCTTGTGAAGCCCCCACCACAGACATTTCAGTATTAAGCTTTTAACAAGATAGTCAATATTTTAAATCCAAAAAAATAAGCTTTCTGAAAAAGAACCTAAATGTTGTACACCGTTCAAATTCGATTGGCCAAAATGTCGTTAAGTCATTCAGCGATAAAAGGTCGATATAGGTCCCTTGAGCGTTTTCTTAGTAAATGGAAAACTATTGTAGATATTCGAATATCTCACCTCGAAAATAATAAAACTTCAGAAACTTTATACGCGGTTAGTTTATGTACCAGCAGACAAAGCAGCCAACATTGTGGTGGAAGTGTGACGTAAATATTACACAGAAGTACTGAAAAATATAATTTACCTCTTAGTATTGGAGGCATTTTACAGCTTGTTCAAGGGTGTGGATATTGGTCCATTATTGAAGGCCTTAAAGCAACCTGTAGCTGTTTGTAATGTACACGTTTTGGATGGCTGTCTCATGCACTAACTATCTTTATATCTGTGGTAATCTGTAGGAATGAGATCCTTGATTGTCTTAAAAAAATATTGCTCTGATTTCGCCGTACAAAATTATCTTGCTTTATTCGAACTTGAAAAAATAATTATAACCCATATATAGTCCATTGTGGAAATCATCTGATTGGAAATTGTTCCTGTGGCTACCGCATTAAAATTAGTAAAATAGTACTTTAAAAAGTTCTCTTACGCGCAAAGTGAGGATAAAAAATAAAAATTTGTTAAAAGCAGATCTTGGTGAAATCGATTTCTACGTTCTCAAACCAAAATCTACTGACGCATTTTTTACTTTCTCTTTTAATCACCTTTCATGATTTTATAAGCGTTTGTCCTATGATCCCGAAAAGTTCATCAGAACATAAAGTAGAATGGAGTATTGTTAGATCTTGGTTTGAAAACGTAGTTATCAATTATACCAAGATCTGATTTTTATAATATAGAAAAAAATGCAAACTTCTTTTGGAATTTCAACTAAAAAGGAGGAATTCTATCTTCCTTTACTTTACTGGATTCCAAAGCTTCACAAGTGT
>JAULBM010302111.1:0-14725 GCA_032357055.1 Geukensia granosissima
ATCTTCAATACTAACATCTGATGTAACTGATGTATAATTAAAAATTATATTTCTACTAGATCTTTTATAACTATAAGGTATAATTGGTGGTTCGATGTTATCAAAATATGGAGGAATAAGATTTTGAACGGTTGTGTCATTAAATATACTATATAAGTTTATCAAATCAATACCTCGGTTGATGTCCCTAATACTTAATACTAGCGTGTCTGATGAAGTAAATCCAGAAAAGAAGTTGATTGTGTCGTTCTGGCATATGTTCGAATTTTTTTAAAATAGAAGTATGCAAAAAACTATTATTTCAAAAGATTCGAAGATACCAAGAAGCAGACAGAAGTCGTTAAATAAGAAGAAAGAAAAGACTCTGGGCAACAAAGAAGAAACGAAAGACAAAGATGCTAAGCACAAAGTATACAAGGATTGTTACTCAAATTTTATTTCTATTTGAAAGTTTTCTGATCAAAAAGTTTGTAATATAAGTACGTAAAATTTTATAAAAATTGACATTTTACTACTATTTCTATCTCTCCGGAGCAGACAGTATCAAAATCACTACAGTAACTGACACAATGTAGATATAATGCCCAACAAAGATACATGTAAACTAAGTATAAGTACCTACAGTTGGCAAGTGAATCTTCTTATATAATGCTATCTGTCAAACGGTAGACTTACCCAGACATGTACCAAATTAGTATTCGCTGAATGCCGAATTCAAGTTGTGGGAAACGTATTACAGTAAAGCATGTACTAGGATGTCACCTTTGAGTCGGGAAAATGTGACAAATATCAATTTATTTGAAAGTAAAGGAAATTGACCTTAAAAACAGGTGGTCATCCTTAACAAAGGTTTGAATATTGTAGCTTTCACATAATACGCATCAAATAGCCTTTTATGAAAAAGGGATGATTGAACAAAAAATAAAGGGGGAACCTAAAAAATATAATCTTGCAGTGATGTTAATATTTTGTTAAATAAATACATTGAACTAAAATGACACTATCTTTCCTAATAAACCGATGTTTTCTTTACAGTTTGTTTAAATAGTTACTCGGTATTGATTATTCAAATAGTGTATATATTTTAACGAAAAATGCGTGTAGAACCTACAAACCCTAAAAAGTCTTCTCATGTTGTGGGCTTGGATCCAAACCCTCCCAATTAATTATTGACAACTATGAAAAATATAGAAAAGATAGATGTTAAATATTCGGTAATAACTGGATTTAGATCGGAAGAAGAAAATGCAGAAAAATGGTTATTTGGGAAAAATAGACACTGTTTCAATTGTATTAGATAGTATCTTTGTCAACAGTAGCCAACATAATTAAAAAGTATCATTTCAAATATTTGTCTCAGAAATTTTAGTTTATTTTCAAAGACATCTTATTTTTTGTCCTTTTTAAATCAAAAATAAAATATAAAAAACCGTTAAAGGAATAGATAGTCGTTGAAATTATATATAATAGATTTATATATCATTTTTGCATCAGATAGAAAAAATTGTGAACAATTCTGAAAGCATTCTCACCAAATTTTCTATTTAAATATTCTACTTGTTGGTTCTCTTTATAATTGCAAATTTGTATGCTTCTCTAATACAATCATAATTAAAAAGCTAATTGTATGAAATAAATACCAGGACGTTGACACACATATATATATATTTGAATATAATTCATATATTTGAATTAATTTCTTGATATAGTATGACTCAGGCAACATTACTGCAAGAATAAAGAATAACAACTTTGTGCAGTTTCCGTAATAATCCGTAACCAATTACTTTGTATGTCGTTGCCAAGCCGGGAACCAATAGTCCAATGGATGTCTATGTTTCAATGTTTTCCTATAACTCGTTTTACAATGCTAGCTTAATCAATGGGTTATTGTAACATTTGTATTTACATTATAATTTCATTGTTGTACAATTGTAAATGCAATGTGAATTCCTGCAACTTGTTGAAGGCCTAAATTAACCGTTATGTGTTTATTTGTATATTATACCAATGAAAACTGGAAATATGACTGCAATAAGACTCTGGTTTCCGAAAACAAGTTTTAATAGACTAAGAAAAGGTCTGTAATACAAATCTCTTACAGTTAACAATTTTGAATACTGCCAGATGTTAAAACAAAGTTGAAAAAATAAACATTGTTTTTCCATTTAGATTAACTTCATTTATCTTATTGTTTAATACAGAAAACTTTAGATAACATTTATCTTACATAACCAGCATGCAAACTTCCTCTTTGTTATACAGAATTAGTGTTAACATATGTACTTTAAAGATAAACACTTAACTCCTATAGTAAGTGTACTGGTATTTAAGTCAATATGTTATTTACTGTCATTTATTATTTACAGTAGAATACCAGTAATTATAGAAAATATATTTGCTGTGATTATGGATGTTAATTGTACGTTGCCCATCGTTTGCCGCATTTTTCTTTGGCATTAATCTACTTGCAACTGTAGGCAATCAAATTTTTGCAGCATCAACATGCGATTAGATGTGATCCTAACTGAGTAATGATGTCTTTTGTAAGTTTTGTGTTTTAATATTAAGTTTTTTGTGATAGCTCAAGAAAAATAAACTAGACGTTCACTATCCTCACCTGGTCTTTGGAAGCTATAGAAATAAAGAACCAATATAAGGGAACATTTATTGTTACCTCCTCTGGTGGTTGGTTTTAATTTTTAAGTGCTTAACGGAAGAAAAAGAAAATATTAAAGTAATCAGACGACAAACAGACAGAAGACAGACTCCAAGTGATAACAACGGCTCACTTGTTTTTTCATTAGTATTTACATCTACTGAGATCTACTGAATGGTTTCTGTCATAAAATTATCAGGACAGGTAGGACAAAAAAAAACGAAATTGATCCACAATTCACAGTCAACAGTTAGCGAGAAAAAGCTAAACAAGTAGTTTATCGTCTAACTCAGTTATCCTTTCTTATGTTAACGAAGAGAGGAAAGGTCAATAGTTTCAGAAAGGTAAAATTCCCTTGTCCTGCGCTTGGCAACGGTCTTGTTGTCTTATTTTTTTAACAAATTCGGGGAAAGAAAGGATTCAATTAATATGTAATATAATAATAAAAGTGAGCAGCATTGTAACCATATCTTCTGCGTATTTTTTTTATATAATAAAATGTTTCATGTATTCCTATGTAAATATATGCAATATTAGAAAAAAAGAAATTGAATAAATTAAATTCGTCTATCGTAATTTGTTCCTGTTTGTGTTATAGTGTTTCTGGCACAAAGAATATTGGATCACGCAGCTGAGATCCTTGATTTTCTTAATCAGAATTGGAAAAATACAGAGAATCTAACATTGTCTAAATCTTGCAGATCTGTATGGGTTTAACAGCTGCTTTCTTCATATTCAACATAATGGTAAACGACTTAAAACATGTGCACGTGTATGCTGTCCTGTTTCGTCGTGTAGTTGTGGCAATTGATCCATATACCCACCTGCACTTCACTTACCGCTATTTTCAATGTAAAACTGCTACAGCTGGTTTGTTTTTACAAGACGAAAACATTGATTGATACAAACCATTTGTATTAATACGTTCTGATTTTATGATATATCAGAAAATGTACTATATATCTTTTTATCTTCCTAATTTTAATGCGGTTTAAAAGTTTTTGATTTGGTTTTCTCCCTTAAAACATTGCCGTTTTTGTAGAAAAATACTGTCAATTCAAAAATTATTGCGTGAATTTATTAGTGCGCATACTCGAATGGCGACGAAAATGCGAGTTTTAATTTTGTAGCTATTTGAAATGTTTTACACAATAAAACTTTTAGAATGCGAATTATAATTATTTCAATTATAATCCTGTCGCAACTTTTTGCAATAATAGAAAACATCGCAATGATTTCTGCTTTTGCAGTATGAAGGTGTCAGGATGTTCAACAGTATATTGCAACTGCTATCTGTGTCAATGAACAAGTTTTTCTATCTGTAAAGCTTACAAAATATACGACACGATCTGTATTATCAGAAATCAATGTTAACGTTATAGAAGGATAGATTCCGTTTGATTTATAATTTAAACGTCTTCTTATTCCGTCCCGACTAACACATATAACATTCAAAACGAGTTTCACATTTGTTCAGTGCACAAATTTGGGCTTTATTTTTAGGAATAAAATGAACATTTTCTTCTTGTTAAATATCATGGGCTCTTGGGATTGTTTAAGCTAGGGTAGGGCCCGCGAAATCATTAAAATCAACAAATTATGTTTCCCTGAATGCAGGAATTAAGCTGTGGGAAAATGTCTTACAGTAAAGCATATATTAGGATGTCACCTTTGGGTCGTGAAAATATAACCGTATATGACTTATGACCACGTAACACAGAATGCTGCCAGATGTTAAAAATAGTTGGGAAAGTAAATGGAGATTTTTTTCTTGGTGTTTTTCCATTTAGATTCTTTTCATTATATAAAGTATAATACAGAAAACTTCAGGTAACATTTATCTTACACTTCCTCTTTGTTATACAGAATTAGTGTCAACAGGTGTACGTTAAAAATAAACACTAGTCTCATTTGAACCAGTACACTATTTTGATACTTGCGTCAATATGTTGTTTACTCTCATTTATTATTTACAGTAAAATACCAGAAATTATGGAACAGTTTTTGTTGTGATTATGGATACTTTATGTACGTTGCCAATCGCTTGGCACATTGTACTGTTGTATTTATATACTTTATTTTTTTTTCTTTAGTCAACCAGGGTATCGGCAGCATCAATATGCGATAACATGTGATCCTTATATTGAAGATTGTTGTGTTCTAGCATTTTGCTTATTTGTGATAGGTAAGGGATAAACTATAAGTTCAGCATTGTCATCTGGTCCTAGTAATCTATTGAAAAAAGAATCTTTTTTAAAATAAAAAATTACCAATGTTAAATAAATAAACCTATAAAATGACAAAAAATCAAATACATTAAATTCCACTATAATAATCTGTTTTCTTAATTATGTGTTATTGTATTTCTGGCTCATTTTAAAGGACCAATAAATGTTTCTTTCCCTCTTGTTTGTTTCGATTTGACCAATTTGTATTTTAGAAAATGAAAATGTTGAAGTAAGCGGACGGCACACGAACAGATATCCAACTCCAAATGATAACAACAGCTCTCTTGTTTTTTCAATTAGTATTTAAATCTATTGAGATCTACGGAATTGTTTCTGTCATAAAACTATCAGTTATCCTTTCTTATGTTAACGAAGAGAGGAAAGGTTAATAGTTGCAGAAAGGTAAAACCGTCCTTCGCTTTGCAACGGTTTTGTTGTCTTTTTAAAGAAATTCTGGGAAAGAAAAGATTCAATCACGTAATATGATAATAATTGTAACCAAATCTACCGCGTAGTTTTTCTTTATAATAATCTGACGGGGATAATATGTTTCATGTATTCCTATGTAAATATACGCAATATTAGAATAAATAAATTGAATAAATTAAATTATGCTTTTGTAATTTGTTTCTGTTGTTGTAATTATGTATCTGGCACATATAATTTTGGACCAAACAGCTGAGATCTATGATTTTATTAATCAGAATTGGAAAAATACAGAAAATCTTACAGTGTCTTAAATTTGTAGATCTGTGTGGGTTTAACAGCTGCTTTCTTAATATTCAACATAATGGTAAATGACTTAAAACATGTGCACGTGTATGCCGTCCTTTTTCTTCGTACCGTTATGACAATAGATCCATTTCAATAAGCTTGTTTCGAGTCATTTCTATTCCGTCGACCGGTTCCGTCTTTTTCATGTCATTATGACGATGTGTAAGGCAGATAGCTTCCGGTGCTGGTGTCAGTTACGTCAGGTTTGCGTGTAAAACGTCAAAGAACTCCTTTTGGAATTCAAGAACGAAGAAAAGCATTCAGCTAACGTATTTTAAAAGTTGTAAATTGAGGACCATGTATACATCACATGTCAAATAAAATAAAGTGTGGATTATAGTTGACAGGCATAAAATCGGAAGTGCGATGCCTTACATTCCAACGAAGTCACGTGGTCTGGGAGACGAATATTAAAAAATGTTGACGGAATAGAAATGATTCGAAACAACCGTATTGTCACAACTGTACGAACCCATCAGCACTGCCACAACCACTATTTCAATTTAAAACTGCTATAGCTGATATGTTGATAAACATTGATTACTACGTTTTGGTTCTATGATATATCAGAAAATGAACTATATACTTTTTATCTTCTAAACTTGATACGGTATAGGAGTTTTTTATTTGAGGTATTGTTTTTGCACTGGTATACTTCAAGTGTTAAACCAGCATATTTTCAAAATAACGCAACAATTGATAATAATCTCTTCTAGTGTGATTAGCATTGTTGTCTGTTCTGTAAATTGACAGTGAAAAATATTTGACTAATTTCTTTTATCTCTATTGTTAATGAATAAGGTATTATTGGTATGATGATAATTTCTGGCATACATGTGGATTAGATAAAAATGTTGTGTAATTCTGACACCATCAAGATAATCCGTCCTAATTGCTAATTACTATCTGATTACATTAGTTTTTGGATATGACCTATTTTGCAGGTTCTGATTAAGTTATTTTCGCAACATGAAACCCTCGAAATATTTCAGACGGAACTTACATTCATTTTCTAATTGATACAAAATTAACTAATAATTTTATATTCAATATCATTTAATGTCCGTTCTAGGTGAGTAAGTTGCTGTAGAAAGTCTCAACAAATGTCATAACAAAAATGCTGCTAAATGTAAAAAATCTGTGCTATTTGTTCCCTTAGATTACATGTACAATATCAACCTGTAGAAGTTTGAAATGTACACATTTTGGATGGCTGTCTAATGGACAATCGAAACCCATCTGTTTTTCAATATCAAATATTATTCCTTTGTAAAAATAAAACTTTGATCTTAAAATATATTAGACTATATAAGCAATACTTCTTAAGATTACAGAAAATACAACACACATTGGACATCTTATGTTTCAGAATTTTATGCGTCTTCTTATTTTCTCCTGAATGAAAGATATAATAAAAATAATTAAATAATGAAAATAGAAGACATGTTTTAATATATCCCGTTATTAAAATTTCTGATAGTTTAAATGAATGGTGCTTACCGTCCAGGGGCAATTATTTCATGCACATTCAGGAAGAGACCATATCAATGAATGATGATAATGAATGAACCCTGCTTTGCATTAGACCGACACGCTGAGTCGGTCATGTAACCTGCTAGCTCACGAAGGTAACAGGCCATAGGAAGACATGTCAGTTTATTCTGACTCTGGGCCGACCAGTCTTTGTTCTTACTCATAAATGCTGCGTGCTAAGCGAAGAAAGAGCTAATACCAATATTAATGTCTTTGGTTTGACCTGACCGGGGATAGAACCCACGACCTTCCACACTCGAGGGGGTTCTCATATTTTTTGCCAATTTAAGTACTGACTTAAAAAACGTGAATAGTATTTAGATGTTTTGCAATCTATGCATTTTCCATCCATACTCATCATCTAAGACTACATTAAAAAGGCGTTAATTTTTAAATCATCAAATTGCACCCTTTATGAGAATTCTGGCATCCATTGTGAATGGCCTGGTTTTTATCTCTGCCAATAAGAGTTACAGATTTTGAAAGATCCGTTAATTATTCGTAATTAGTTGAAAAACTTTTACTATAAAATTAAATTATTCATGTAAATCAATAAATTAAGAAGAGTATTACACCATGGTTTTCAATTTATTTAATAGATATTTTAAGCGAAAATGTCGAAAAGCTTTATAGCTAGATAACTCGTGTATCTCTTAAAAGCAAGCAATTAAAAAGTATTACAATCTCTGACACAAACACGATATTTAGAACTACAAAGGTAAATTTAGTATAAATACACGCATCAAACACTTGGCATCTCAATCTTTTGGTGAAACAGGTTAAGTTATCTGGCAAAAGATAAACTATGGCAGGTCTGCATTAAGTGGACCACTGATAAATTGGCTTTTATGAGGGATATTGAGATTTGTCTGAATTTGGTGTCTATGCCGGAAGAATATTCTTTAAGTTGAACTTAGGTCTAAAAGAAAAAAAATAATGAAATATATACCAGAAGGACACGATCCAGAGCTAATAAAAGTTCATTACAAATAATTAAAGGCCTACTTTAAATAAGTGTAAAGCCCTTTTTTTGGTATACCTACATCAGACAGAGTAAGGGCTAACAATGGGAAGATCAGTAAAATTAAATGAAATTTTAGTTTCATTCACGGACCAAATAAAATGTACAGTTCAGACTTTATGAGCACCAATAAACCAAATAAAATAATAACAATATGGCTATTCTTACAAAATACAATGTTGGTAAGGTATACAGTCTATCTTTTCAACATAAATTCCAGTACCCGAAACTAAAAAAGTGCAAACATCTCAAGAACGGGAGGAAACTTTTGATGACCTCTAAGCATGAACTTATTGGTAATAAACTGTCCCAGGTTAGGGGGAGGGTTGAGCGAATATATTGGACTCGAAAGACAAGATCTTACGTTCAAACAGTAACTTTAACAATGAACAGCGAGTGAAAATTAAATTTCTTAAGCTTCTCAATTGACATCCATTTTGTCAATATACGTTTTGTACAAGGAAATGCAGATTTTCTTAATAGAATAATGCAACCATTATATACATGAGCAAATAGAAACAAGCCTTATGTAATTAACAATAAATGTTATGTTTGTGGACCATACAAACTCATTTGGAATGAATGTTGACAACAGATTTGCATCCCCAAAACAAACTCACTTGACTGATAGAGCTGTGACATAATCTAGTTTTGCTTTATGTACATGCGTTGACATTCTATCTGACAGGGCTCACTGTCATCATTTATAATTATTTTACTAGATTTGTATGAGATAGGCTATTCTCTAATTAATCGTTAAGTCTTTAATATGACGTTAGAATAATAACTTTATTTGTGGTTGTTTCCCGTTTGTAGGCGATTTCGGTTCACGTTGTGAAATGTAACTGACAAGCCGGATAAACGATTTATATAATTCTTTGATAATAAAAAGGAAGTTAAGCTAAAACCCAACATTGTTTTTAGCAAACGTCGTTGTAATTGTGTACTTTTTATGGAACTGCGGTTGGTAATGAACTTCAATTGTTATCTTTATGAGATATGATAATTGGTGTTACGTAATAAATAAACCACCACCATCTGGATTGAAATATAGCTCTTCTAAACTAATGATCCAAATGTGTATCATGGATAACCATTTCGCTTCTTTATCGAACAGGTGTGATTACGAAATGTGAGATTTCTAGTATGCTGTCAAGTCTACAGGTTGATTGGTGTATTACTATTTTGAAGATCCATCCTTTGGAAAACACACTTTATATCAGATTGTTTCTTTTGATTACATGTCATTTTGTTAGTTTTTGTTTGTTTGTTTAAAGTACGTAATTTGGGTGTAGTCACTTCACCTGAGCACCTGAACTCACCCAAATTTTTGTAGCTTTGGTTTTCAGTGTAGTGTTTGTCTTTCGTTTCATTTTGTTAGCCATGGTCTTGTCTGTATTCCGACTTATCTATTTCTGTCTGCCCCTTTGGTATCTTCGAATTCCTTTCACGATAAATCATAACTTTGATAGGAATTTAAAGGCAATCAAGATATGAACGAAAATTCAAGAAAAACAAAAACTATCTATCAAATCACAATCTAATTCATGACCCAAATAAACAGAATTTAACAGAACAAAAATCAATTGAAAAACTACACAATGACCAAAGGTAACATAAAATGACAAATAACACATCATACCTCCAAAATAAAAACAACAGATATAATGCAATTATACACAATGACTCAAATAAAGCAATTAGATGAACAAAAATTCACAATGACCTAAATAAAGCAACAACTGGAGATCAAATGGCATACTAATCATCACAACCCCCACCTACAAGAAGAAACCAAAGATCAAAGGACAATGATACACCATACCCCACAAACGAAACACTGTCAATCAAATGACAATCTACGTCATGCCTCAAATAAATTAAACAGATAAATCAAACTACACAATGACCTAAATAAAGCAAAAATGTAAATTAAATGAATACCAAATAATTACCAAAAAACATCATAAACAAAACAAGTAGATCAAAGGACAATATACTCCAAGGCTCAAATAAAACAAAAAAAAATAAAAACAAATGACCCAAATAAAACAAAAACAACCAAATGACCCAAATAAAACTAAAAATTGTAGATCAATGGTCATAAAACTCAATTACAGAAATAAGAAAACTGTAGAACAAAATACAAACTACCATGACCCAAATAAACAAAAGTCTTCAATTAAAAAACTACTCCTTGAACCAAATAAAAATGTTAATTAAATGACACTATACCATAATTTAAATAAACAAAAACGGTTGATGAATGGAAAACAACTTATCTAAAAATTGTAGATAAAATAACAAACTACACTATGAACCAAATAAAACAATAACTGCAAGTCAACTACCGTGATCTAAATAAACAAAATATGTATAAAATATACTAAAAATTGTATATAAAATAGAAAAAACTATACTATGAGCCATATGAGCAAGACTTTAGATGAAAGTACAGACATCATCCAAATTCTATCAAAATGTAGATAAAGGAAAATCTACACCATGATTCATTTAAAACAAATGGCAATGACAAACTATACTATGACCCTAATAAAACAAAAAGTGTAGATAAAAGGACGAACTACAACATGACCCAAATAAAACGAAAAGTGTAGAAAAAATATACTGTAGGTCAAATTGGAATCACATCATGACCAAACATAAAAGGAACAAGACACTGTCTTTTTTCGTTAGTTTTTGTGTAATACTACATTTGTCCATTAAATTAACTTAAACACATGGATCTATGTTATTGATTTTGAAAATTTGCGATGAACAAAAAGTTTAATATCGGATTTTGTGTGTGTAGAATATTTATATTTTAGTCGCTTATCAAGGGGTAGAATATTTATATTCAAGTCGCTTGTCAAGGGGTAGATTATTTATATTTTAGTCGCTTGTCAATGCCTTTATTGTGATATTACTGTTACCGTCTACTAGTTTGCATCACCCGCACGTCATTCTTGTATATATCTTATACTATAATAGAAGGCTTTGGTACAAATTTATTTAGAAAATTGCACCCAATACTCTTTGGAATATGATTATGAGCGATTATATTTCTGGCACTGAGTTGCCTTTGCTCATTAAATGTCAGATCTACATAGGTAAACTTAGTGTGATATATTATTTTGCGATACAGACATTTGGCGTGTGACAAGTATGTGCATGCACGTGTGACAAGTATGTACAAGCACATGCAAATTCAGATTATACTGGATTATAACAATTAACAATACACATTTGAAATTAAAGGACTTTTTCTGGATGAATGTTGGTGAGTAAAATTAATACAAAAAAAATTGGAAACAAACTAAATTAAAGTGAGTTTTGGGTAGAAAATTAAACCAAAAGCCAGATGTCAATTAAAAAGTTCACCAAGAGCTAATATTAAATTCGAAATCTTAACAAAGGTAGAGACGTAATGTAAAAAACGGATATCTTAAAAAACTCAAACTTTTATTTAGTAGTCTTCATAGGAAACGGCATACTTTTTCGCAGCAGAATATATTCAGTCTCATGAAAGATGATAATTTTTTTGACATAATTGTTGAAATTTTCGCCCAGTGGAAATTGTTAATCTCTGGATACGTAATATAGGATGCACAACATCTTTTGGTTGTCTAAGGGGAACTTGTAGAAGTTTGTGATTTTCAAGTTTTGGCTGGCTATCTCCTGGACATCATTCACAACTCCTTTTACTATAACTTCACAGTGGATAGCCTTCATTTATTGGATAGATGATTTGAATTCTACCATTTGTGAGACACAGCTTGTGCTACAACAGGCAAATAATAAAGAAATTATCGTGTAATTCTAGTTAACCCTAGAACTGATATTTACAGAAAATCCGTTTCTTGTATTTTATGGGGATTGCTGTCGCAGATGATTTGTAGAAGTAAATTAACCTATTGTCAAGTCAAATTAATTTCTCACAGTAAAATATTATTTTTATATTACAAAAAATAATTCATTTGTATTTATCGAATAAATTTATTCAATTTATTCATTTATTCAAATAATTTGCAGATTCAGCGATTCCCCACTCCGCTTAATTGCATGTACGGATAAATATATGACATCAGATAACTTGCAGTTTAAGTTATTTATAGAAAATTAAGATATGGTATGATTTTCTATAAAACAGCCATCCAAAATGGGTAAATTACAAAACCTACAGTTTGTTCTAATGCCTTAAATAATTGACACATATCCACACCCTATGGCAAGCTGTAAAATACCTCAAAAATAACAGGTGATGACAATCAAACGTAAAAACATACACATTCCAGCTATGTCGTTACCCTTGTGTCCGTCGGTCGTTCATTATATGTGCATAAATTCAAGGTCCTCATTTTAATCTTTTTTTCGATATCATTTGTCCAATTTGAATAAATTTTAGCTTTAATTTAAATGAATAAATGCCATTTGTGGAGCAGGAGTTGCTTACCCTGAACTCACCCTGGTTTTTGTAGGGTTCATGTTACTCCAGCTTTAGTTTTCAGTATAGTATTGTGTGTTCTATGTTTGTCTTTCTTTTCATTTTGTTTGCCATGGTCTTGTCTGTCTTCCGTCTTAACGATTTCTGTCTGCTCCTTTGGTATCTTCGAATTCCTTTTCCTTAATCTATAATGCTTGAGTTGTTAATTTTCCATTCAAATTATTTATTCTAAAAGGGAAAATTGTAAAGTCCTATTTCCGTTTTCAGGTCAAACTCAGCCAGGTAATTTTTATTGGCCAAACTTAAAAGATAGGTTAATTGAAATAAAAATTCAACAAAATCTGAATATTTTTTTTAATAAAGACTTTTAGAAAGTCGAGATATACAAATGTAGAAGGCTCCACAATGCCTTCAGCAATGGTGCTATACCACTCCTTGTAGAGAGCTCTAAATAACCTAAATAAAAATTCGTGTCACATATTGTGTATAAGTAAAATAATACTGCTCATACCAGAAGAGAACACTTATGTTTGTAAAGGTACGATTAAGTGATCTTGTATGACTTTAATAATGTTGTTTTACAGCTTTTATTTGCTTTAATTTTCCCTTTGACTTCGGTGTAGAGGACGGTTTCAATGAAGGGGACGGTTTCAATAAGGGTGAGGATTTCGTTGAAGGGGAGGGTTTCAATGTAGGAGAGGGTTACAATGTAGGGAAGGTTTTCAATCAGCAAAACATGCATCGTGCGCCTGTTTAAAGTAAAAAGTAAGAGCTATTGATTGATTTTTGTCTTTTACATTGAAATTGTAATCATATACATATCCAGGAGCACCGAGGTGAGATCCGCTTTCTTTTAAGTATTAGCGCCTTATTAAATTTGAAGTGATCTAGACTTCATCACACCCTTCTTAAAGGCCATGTGAGGACATCTAGATTTATTGCCTCCGTTTCTTATGAAAAATTGCGTAATGTCTCTTCACTCTTACCGCTTATCTAAAACAATAAATACTTTTGAAGAAAACAGTTCACGTCTGTTTGGAGTAATCTACTGTTTTAAAAAACTAACTTCTCAGTTAAATACATTTTTAAATTTACGACTTCCCTACCTTTTCAATAACACGAAAGCCGACTGTAGCATTTTGTCAATCTTACTGTTATAGGATGATTGCATATATGTTACAAATACCAGAAACCACAAAAGTCGGGATGCATGCTCCCATTTGTCTTCAAGTACAGATTCAAAAGCTATTTCTCAAAAAGTTTAGGGTGGTCTAAACTTTGGCCTGGTATATATAGCCTATCAAAAAATTTATTGGGAACATCTAAAATTCTGTTACATAAAAAAATCATATGTGGTAGAGTCCGGGGGATGCACGGTAGGTCGACCTAGTTCACGGACAATTTGGTAATTTGCCTCTGTTTTTGTTGGTTTGAGTTTCGTTTCTTCCACATATAACCCATATATTATATTTTCTGTTTAAAAGAAAAAATATGGAATATATACCAGAAAGACACAATCCACATCTTTTCTGAATTGTGACATGTATAGTTTCACGTTAAACTGTTGCCTTTAAGTCACTAGATTTCCGTGGTGCACACAACAAGTTCTTAAATAGTATCTTGCATTTGTTTTTTTATCAAATTGATTGTAGACAAAATATAAAACAAGGATTAAAAATGTCTAAATATCACTGCGCACGAAGAGTTTTCTGGATTAACCTTCATCAGGTACGTTTTGGAACAAATGTTGGACAGCAGGGTATTACGTGCTGGTATGTGAAGAGAGTACCAAGCGATATACAGTAATTTAAACTTTTGTGGAAAGACTAATCGAATCAAATAACTTGATACAGACTGTACGTTAAGAATTAATAATGTTGGAAAGATGTAAACTATTTCTTTCCAACGTAAATTGCAGTACCCAAAAGTAAATAAGACCATACAACTCTTACCGTATATACAACTGTTTTGTCATACCTTTTGATTTTTGTCGATCCTAATATACATTTTTTGAAATAAAAAATAAAATCACTGCATTCTATAGACAAAAAGAATTCTAAGATACC
>JAULBM010302122.1:0-14724 GCA_032357055.1 Geukensia granosissima
TAAGACATTTAATAGTCAGACGTGGATCATTGCATGCACTAGCGCAAGACAGTGACACAATTGTCTACGCTGCATAATAAGTAATTCAACTAGTATTAGATAACGTGCAAGAATGCTTTGAGGCGCAACTCTTAATCTAAGTCAAACTTAAGGGCTCCCCTATAAACAAAGATGGGTGGTGCTCAATGTTTAAATCTCCTTAGAGCAATTCAGGGGCTAATAAAAGTATGTAAAACATTACTGCTAAATGTAAAATATTACTATTTAAAATCAGGTTTGTGGTATTTCTGTGGAAAGTTAAGGAGCTAATTTGTAACACTCAAACTGCCATCCAAGGGGCAACCCCTTCAGCAATTTTTATGCAGAAACATATATCTAGCCTTCTTTACATATGGACTTGTCTTGCCCTTCAGCATTTCTGTTAACTTCCCCCTCCTACCACTATGATCAATCACTGTTTTCACTCTTTTTTTAAGCCCTACTTCACTGGACTAAAATCATGCTTAACACTTTATCTACCAGTGACAGATATACAGATCAGTCTCCTCAATACTGTGATTTTCCTTGCATCTGCCGATGCGTGGATTTTGCATGGTCAAGTCCAACAACCACTGGGATGAGTGGTCACCATGCAAGTGATAATTTCCACGCAAATTTAGATCTCCCTGGTGGCCACGCAAAATGCGTGGACGGAAATGAAGACCACGCAAATCATGTAAAATATGTGTAACTGTCATTGCAAATGTGTTACACATCATACTTGTTCTGTGTACATGTGGTTGTCTGTTTTTGTGACTGGTACAAATGTATGCTGTTTTTATTATAAATAAAGGCGTGTCATAAGTGATTGATTGCAATAAAGTCATACATTTACTATTCATATGCATGTGCATGACATATGCATTTTTATCTATATCTACATATTGGGCGATTCACAAATTGCCGTATTCTTTGAAACGAAAGAATGTATAATGTGTAGTGAATATTCAGTACTACTTTAAACCTGTTGTACATGCACAGTATCTTTTGATATACATGTATAAATTTGTGTTTGAGCAACACGATAAAAGTGTCTAACACAAACACAGTGTCCTTAGACTAGTTTTTCTCTTTTCATTGTAGAAATCACAAAAATTTGACGAGTCTGTGACATCTCCAATTACTTTCGCCAAGTTATTTCTTTAACTGTATTTGGGAATATCATACTTCCCGTTGAAAGTGCTAAATGTTTATTCAATAATCAAGAAATTATTGGTTGATTACGATATGAAGCCATCAAACTGGTCCTGTTTTGTTTAGGCATGCGACACTTATCATACACGGTACATGTACTTTTAATATTAACTAATTATTGTCATCAAAATAATCAATGTACTAAATTTGATGTGATTATCCAGCTCAACGGGACGTCTTGGTTGACAAATAAAAATATAAGTATTTGTATGAAAATAAAAGAGAAGTGCACTATTATGTACTACATAAATGTATGTCTTGCAATTCCACCAATGCATATTTAATGCAATAAATTGAGGCGATCGTTAGCCTTCCTCATCATGTTTAATGCATGCTTAATTCTACTACAACTACATTTAAGTGACATGTATCAGCTCACTTATTCGAATAAAAACAATAGCATTTTCAAAAATATGTATATGTGTGAGAGCGTTTGACATGTTTGATCATCATCATTTTGCCGTGTGCGAAAAAAAACGTATTAAACACATTGTTGTACATGTATTTTTATATGTATTTCTTGTCAATACATATTACCAAATATATAAGTTTCATTGAACACTGGAACTTACAGAAATAAATTCTTTATGTCAGCAAAAAATTTATTCATAACATTACAGACAGTGTCAAGGGGTTATTTACTGTGCTAAATAACATCGGCAACTCCCAATATGATACCCACATTGCCGAAAACTAATAAAAGTATTGCCTACTTCCGTTATAAAAAAAAACAAAAATTTGGGCTGTCATAGGACACAACTTGCCACAGGATTTTATCTGCCATATGAAAAATGGAGGACAATATATATTGACGGATATTTTACATGTATTTAAAAGAGAGAACATGAAGTAACTGTCAGGCTTTTATGACGGCCACTTTTATAAATTTCCTTTGTACATGGAGACACAGAGTAATCTGTAGCTCTGTAATTTAGTCTATCCCTGCAGACCGCTCTGTGAGCAAAATATACATGCATAAATCATGAATTTAAGAATCGGCAAAAAGACTGTACAGAGTAGGAGTCGGCCGTTTAGTATCAACATCCAGCTGATATATAGCAGCACATTTGCGTTGTTTCTAAACCAAAGAGGTCCGTTTTGAGAGTTAATTAATTATATCGTTAGTAGAAATACTACACAAGATTCAATATATATTTTTTTCTGTGTGGTCCCAGAAAGTATATTTAAAAGAAAGAATATAGAGTATATTCCAGAAAGACACAATCCACATCTTTTCTGTGTTGTATGCTGTATAATTTCTTGTTAAGCTGTTGCCGTAGTTCATTAGAATTCCGTGGGACACGTAACAATTCCTTTTAAAAATAGTGTCTTGCATTTCTCTCTTTTCAAAATGATTGTTGACAAAATAAAAAGGACATTATTCTGCCCACAGAAAACTGGCCGACAATATTCTGTGCCTGTAAAATATCAGGTCCATGATTCTTCCTGCGTGTTTGACTTAGTGTATTCATACATGATCTCCTTGTTAATTTATATTTATGCTTAATAATGTCAAAAATAAAGGTGGATCAAATAGGCTGATTTCCTTTGTTACGAAACAGGCATTTAGTGATACCAATAATGTATACATAGAAAAAGGGGGATATGGTTTAAATATTCATGACACAAAAATCTCATATATACAAGTGAAATTCCAATCAAAGGAATAAGGCTTTGCTTGCTGTTCTTCATCTCAGAGTAACAGTGAAGACTTCAACACAGAGTAAAAACTCGCACCTCATGTCATTGTTTTCTAGGAATCATACAAATTTTTTGGCATTTTGAAATATTATACAACAAGATGTTTTAAAAAAAGACAAACAAACAAAATACTTTTTGTGAGGTCCTTCAGAGTTCAGTTTAGTAGGTTTCAATTTTAAGAGACCTGATAGGGCTTATCCTTCCGTCTGAATCCGTCTGCATCGTTAAACTTGTTCATCGCTGTCGAATATTTGTATAAATATTTTTCTGGACCAAGAAATTTTAGAGCCTAAGCATGCCTAATTGTGGAGTAAAAACTGACAAAAACTGGTCGGCCACAAGTAAAATACGTATGCAGATTGTTGCCTTGTGATCTAACTCAAGAATAACTAATTTGTGCATTTATCCCTGTGAATACAAGCATCATTCAATAAAACAATCGAATTTAATCATTCTGTACTCGTATAACATGTGCATTAAATTCACATGCGTTGAACACGTGCGTGTTTTATTAATTGACCCATTTCCAATTGTGTCATAATTATCTCCCCTGTTTTACATCTACATGTACGGCACTTCTGATATATTATAAAAATTTTTACCTGTAGACTTAATTAAATCAAACCAATTAGTGACAGGATGTGAAATTATCCTCAGGCAGTTATTTTGTTAATCAGCTGCACAGGTGAAGTTGTTTATTGCAAAAATAAACAAACGGATAAGTGGTTTATATCAAGGGAGGTAATTCAAAGTGAATTGGAAATTGGTCAGTTACGTGGGAACCACGCAAATATTTGCGTGGAAAAGATCATCACACACATCTTATTGTTTCAAGCGTGCATGTGTGTGTTAATCCTTTCCACGCAAATATTTGCGTGTTTTTTGCGTGGAATCCACCCAAACCATGACTCAACAGTTTGTCCACGCAAGTACCACGCATTTTGCGTGGTCAAATATCTGGTTTCCGTGGACATAATTTGCGTGGTATTTGCGTGGTGTCCACGCGTGGGCTGTGGAAAATCACAGGTCCACGGCGACTGTACTGTAGCTAAAAGGGGAGTAACATTCAGTTAAAATATAGCATGAAGTAGATAGAGGGCGCTTTCAAAATTGTCCAATACTTATCCACTCATAGGGTTATAAAAAATTGAAAAAACAGGCATCTTTGTCAGTAGAACTATATAAAACATTGGTCTTTTACAGCAATAAATCGACTATTAGATCAGTCTCTGAAATAATTGTCCCCATTAAGTAAGCTAAGGTCATCAGTCTTTTAACTATAAAAAAGAACTTTAAAAAATAATGTTAATAACTTAATTGCTCATTAAATTGTCATGATAATTTTCAGGAAGGCCTGCATATACATACGTTAAAAATATTTATTAATAAATGTCTCAGATATATATGGTGGAAGTGAGACTGTAACATGTTTGTAATTTTCACTCAAAAAATTGATATATATAAATGAAGTCTATATTAAAGTGATTCAAGCTCGTACTGCATGGTCAACAAGCTCGTACTGGTCAACAAGCTCGTACTGGTCAACAAGTAAAATCCAAATATTAGTCAGAATTAAGTTACAAAGACATGACGGAAAACTTGTGGTCAAGTTTTTGTTTACATACACATATATGTACAGTAATCTCAAGGTAAATCAATGTAAGTAGTAGGCTTCAGGACAAATTTGTGGTTTGAAATGTACTGGTTAAAGACCATGTCAATTAAGAACAAACGCGTAAACATTCCCTTAAATGAACGGGAACGCGGGGGTTGGATCAAACAAAATTAGTCTAACCCCGGTGCATATTGCAAGCGCAGACCTTACCCAAATATGGAATCGTAGCAATTGAAATAATTTCATGCCACTTTTAATAAAACCTTTATTGTAATAATAATTTAAAAACAAACATTTTGTGAGTTGACTCGGGGCCCGTGAAAGCCTCTTGATTTTAATTTTTGATATCTTCTTGATATAAAGATGTGGCGTGGTCTCCTTGACTTTGGGGTCTTTTATTTTCATATTTTGTTACAGCTCATTAAAAATGCTGGTCTTTTATAATGTTCTAAACTACATTATATTAGTATGAACATCTAGGTAGATGTGCGTTTAAATATAATTAAATGATTGTAAATTACACCTTCGTTATGTGACTCTCTATTTTTTGTAATGAAATTCGTAGTCAAAAATTTTTAAAAGAATTATAAAGAGTGTAACCTCCTTGGAGTAAGCTCGATCTGGGTGTTGTGTATGCTGAAACATTGTGGTACCCAAGCTTTAAAAATTATTCTCATCGTAACCCGGGTAAACGTACATCAGAATTTGTGCATATCAGACTCAAAATTATGTTTGATTTAGATTTAGTGGTATTCCGAAATGTCCGTATTATGTCAATAAAACTCCAAAACAAACAAAAAAAGAAGCGAAAAAAAACCAGAAGCTCATATTCCCGAAACCAGATCCATTCACAAAGGAGAAAGGTCAGGTGCTCCATGATGTTAGCACCATTTTCCCACGCGCGACATCTGTCGGGGAAACCTTTATCCCTTTAACAAACCTGCAGCTAGCGAAATTACAACGAACAACGAGTCTATACGAGCGAACATAAAACAATTTAAGGGATTATTCCAATCTTAATTGGAAGTATAATAATTCTTATAACAATTTTAAAGTGTTCGGTATACAATGGAAGACGTCTAACAACTCATATGATTATTTACCGCCGCTCTCTCCATCCAAAGAATTAAATATGTAAGGATAGTAAAAATAAGCCAGAGGACATATCAGACTATCGGTAACAAAAGCAAACGAAAGACAAACATTACATATGTACTACACTCAACACTACACGGAAATCTCAAGAAGATCAAGCAGATAGATCCTGCTAATCTAGTGGAACCCGTCATGTTACTTTGCAGGACAGTTTGAATCACGGTTTTTCTATACTTGACTGTTGAGGACCATGGTTTCTTACCTTTCACCTTAATAGCAATTTATCAAAATTGGCGTGATTGCTTTCATAAGAACTGAAAAGAAAAAAATGTTTTAACATCTTTTTTCTTACTTTTACTACGTGTTGTTTTGTACAGCATATTCATTAATGACAGGACAAATGAAATAATATATAATACAGGTGATGACCAAATACCACTTCCCCAGCTCAGATATGTTTTGAACTGCCTAACACCTTGGTAAAAATACAAAGGTTGGCAAGATTGAAAAAATATATTGGTATTCTGAATACATATTTTTATTTTCATTTTTGAGCAGAAGAAAATCAAAGAACAGTTGTTTAATTTGTCATCCATATATGATTCACAAATTTGAGCAAACAATCAAAAAGAAATTTCCAAATTCCCCAAAAGAGGTCTCCATATATAAGGCATCAAACATGGGTGTAATGCCACGCCCTGTGAAAAGCTGTAAATCAAACCCGGATAAAAAAAATTATGGGTGCATAATATAATACTGCTGTTATCTAAATATTATCAAAAATGTACATGTAACAAAACATTGAACACCTATGATCACAATTCCTGACTTGGGACTGGCACATAAGATATGTGGTGGGTTGAACTAGTTAAGTTGTTAGCCAACACTCCCCGAGTGGGCACTGCAAAAATTAAAGAAAACAAAATCAATAACAGACAAACTACAATTTTCAAACAGAAAGTCATCCAATTCGACTAGAGAGTACCTTAATTGCATTAAATATACCTAACAAAAACCTCCAAAAAGAAGATATACTGTTTCTATTGAATGTTCGCAGTTACTGAAAGCCAGCTTAGGCCGGGATTCCTGATGATAAGATATCAACCCTCTCAACACGAGATGTCATCTAACAGTATGCCCGACGATTTAATACTGTGTTTTCAATAAAAATAAAGTATTAAGGCATAACGGATGCAATGCAAAATTTATTAATATTTGTGTAAGGAATCGATAAGTATATTTTTATCAGTACCAACAGAAACCAATTTTAATGTATTTAATTAAACGTCAAACTTGTACCCTTTGTGGATCAGTTTGTTTTACTGAGCATTAGGACTATATGAATCACTTTTGAATTTCTATGCTTTAAAAGTAATGTTTCAATAGAACGTAGGATTTTAAAATATTTCTCATCGTATCAAAATTCTAAATTCTACATTGGGTGCCGTATTTTTGTATTAAATCTTTGTAACGGTTGTAAAATTTTGTAAAAGTCTTGAGAAACCTGTGATATGTATATCCCTGCTAGGTTCAGTTTGTCTAATGTTTCTGACTTGAATGATTGCAACCTACATCTTACTGGTAAACTTTTGGAACACGGATACAGATACCACAAGGTCAGTCTCAAGATTTTAACAAAACTTTACAAAAAGATAAAAATACAAGATTTAGTACAAAATACTGCTGCAGGTTTGATACGACAATGGATGTCGTATGGAAACATTACGTTTATTAATAATTTAAAAATAAGGGATGATCCATTTAATCTCACTGTTCCGTTTAACTAAACTTAACCCACAAAGGGTAAAGGTTCGACGTTGCAGTCAAAACATAAAAAAAAAGTTTTTTGTTGTTGATACGGATATTGTAAATAATTTTATCGCTTTCTTACACAGAGATGAATATTTCGAAATTTCAACCATCTTGTCTTATTTATCATGTTTATTGACAACAAAGTTTAGGTATTATGTGTATGATGACATGTCGTATTGAGAGAGTTGATGTATATATAATCAGGAATCTTACCCTGAGCTTGCTTTCAGTAACTGCTGGCAGTCATTACAGAGGTGTGTTTTTTGCGTGTTTTTTATTGGTAATCATTGTCATTCGGGTGCTCCCTACTCGGATTGGATGAATTTCTGTTTGATTTTATATTTTGTCTGTCACTGCTTAAATTGTCTTCTTTTTTTCTTTGTCGGGGCACTCAAATCTAAAATAAATCGTAATCGGAAACCAAATTCGACGTCAGGGACAACTACTAGGTGCAATATTTTTCGAGGGCTTTCTGTATTTTCAGTGCTTTGGAATTTTAACAAATGCAGCATATTTTGATTTTTGTAACCAGTGTTTGATAAATTTCATATAAACCAAGTCTCACAACTTGGATGGTGAATACCATCGTGTACACGATCCACCAGCAGAGGTATCAATCCAGGTGTTTCAAATACAAAATTACCAATGTTGAATAAATAAGGAGATTTCGTTATGTCATATGTACATTTTAAGGATTAACTTGTCATCAGTAGCATTAGAACCAGAACATAGGAAGGTTTCAAATACTTTGTCAGATTTTGTAACTGCTTTAAGAAGTAATAGACAAAACATGAGAGACTGAGTTCATGGAAACGACTTAAGAATATTGGTATATTTTCCATTTATTCAGATTAAACATTTATCGAAACATGATCGATATGTTTTGATAAATTTCTAATAAACAAAATGCACGAAATGGGAAATTTAACCATTTCAAGTCCAACACCATGGTACTTCTTAACATAAAATTAAAGTACAACACAACTACAACAAAAAGGTGATAAACTTGAACTCAATGATCGACAATATTTACATATTTTTTTCCATGTTTTCTTAGTCAGAGGATGTTATTTTGAAGGTGAACTCTGGAACTTCTTGTTTGCCACAGGTCGTGTTATGAGACATTTCCTTCCCTTCAGCTAGTGACGGTATCTCATGTATCAATACACTACAGACTATAAAAGACAAATTTGTCTGATAATTTTATCAATAAATATAAACACTCTACAGGTAAGAATTAAGTCCAAATACAGTATATATATATCGTAATATACGTACAATGTTCCCTTAGTTAAATAATTTTTAAAAAGACAACTTTCATCAACTAATGTTAAATAAATGTTCTATACACGTAACATGTGTAAATGGAGATTCCATCTCTGTTGAACCACATTTCAAGCTACAGCAAACAATTTAGCGCTATTCATAAACATGATAAAGTGTGACTGATCGTCCTACGTTTTGGTCCAAAGCTTGTCTAATGAAGGTAAATTTAGAATATCGCTTTACATGCAGTTAAATATGGCTTGAGTTAAAATTTCTTTAAAACATAAAAGATGTGGATCGTGCGTTTGTGGTATTTACGATATTCCATATTTTTTAATGTTAAATTGTATCAATTATTCAACATTTGAACTAAATATGTGTAAAAATAAAAAAAGAAGTCTAGCTCAGTAGTGGAGGGTGAGGTCTGCACCAGGGAAACTAGTTTAATTCCGCCACTGCCAGTGCATGCATCAAGTCAGGCTATTTAACCCTCCCGTTATTTTATCTGTTTATCATGTTTTTCTAATTTGTGTATGTGTTCTCCGCATGTCGATGTATTGTTAGTTGTTGAGTGAAGCAATTTGTTGCAGTGTTCGTTATTTTCTATGGCTAGACAACCAAACTTTTTCGATCTTTTAGTATTCGAAATTTTGCGGTATATGTTATATAATATTTTTGAATTTTAAAAAAGGTCTGGAATCCGCCTCTATATCAGCAGCTGTGCATTAGAAATCGATTAGGTGGGCTAGAGTTTGTGATTGGGTCGGTTTTTTTGCGGGCATAAAACTGTACTGTAACGTTTCAAAAATTAATAATTATATTTGTTACAACCTGTATGAGTTGCATTTCAGTTGGTGTAAATTCCGTCACATGACTGAAAATTTGATGTTTCAAACACCATGACGCATGAAATCCTTCCATCACATTATTGTTCGTAACATGCCATTCATAACGGATATTTTATATCGGAATCTGAGATTTTATTCATTAAAAACATTTATTGTGCCTTTTAGATTGTCAGAAATATAAATACTGGTTTTTAAATTGGATCAACATTTTTCGTAGTTGCATGTTTGTTTTAGTCTTATATGTAAATTATATCTCATGTTTCATCTTGTTCTTGCTCTCCAGATTGCCGTGTGTGTCGACTTGTTTCATTTTGTCTGACCTTCGGGTTTTTTCTCTTCCTCATTGTGATTTTCATGGGGTAATATAAGGGGCAATCGACTTCCTTAATTAGTATACGGAATGTGTTACGATCACCGAATGCGTTTATATGCCAATGAAACTACATTACAAAGAATTAACGCAGTTAACGCACTTGCCTATACTAAACGGGCGGTATTAATTCTTCAAAAATTGTAGGGCAATGAAGAGATTGGAACATATGTGTTGTATATGTTCAAACATTTTGTGGAAGATATAATTTACTTGTTTCAGACAAAATTTGAGATCTTAAACTTTTTAACGTATTATAAATTTTAAAAAACATTTTTCAAAATATGACTTAGTAGCTGAGTTTTATTATTTTTTTCATTTTTATTGTTTTTGGTGTGAGAAAACATAAATTTTTAGTTTTAACTGTCATAGTTGTCATGTCCTGCACTGTAGTAACATTGACTACAACGTTCATGACGGTTGCTTGAACTGTGTTAAACTGTCCACTTACTTGTCAGTATATCACACGACGATATCATTCAAACAAGTTTCATTTAACTTATGTTAACTGTTTGTGTAAATAATTGTTGAGGGTGTTGATCTATCTATCAATCAATGGGTCTGCTAAAAAAATCTCAATACATTATACTATTTTAGAAAATACTGAAATGAAAAGACGCGTTGTATTCTTGGCCGTCACAGTTCTTCTTGTATCATGGGAGTCTGCCATATGTGCAAGTGAAGGAGGCAGAGGTGGCAGAGGACGTTTGGGCGGCGGAGGAGGTGGCGGAGGCGGTGGTGGGGGTGGTGGCGGAGGCGGTGGAGGTGGTGGAGGGGGCGGAGGAGGAGGAGGAGGAAACGGTGGCGGCGGTGGGAACGGCGGAAACGGTGGTGGATGGACGTGGACATGGTCTGGAGGAGATGAAGGATGGAATGGTGGAGGTGGATGGAATAGTAATGGTGGTGCTCCTGGCGCAGACGGAGCTGATGGTGATGAAGGGTCACAAGGAGCACCGGGTGCCCCTGGAGCACCCGGTGGTGCAGGTGGATCATCAGGAGCATGGGGTGCGGCATGGGCTGTAGGACAGGGAGTAGCAGGAGCAGCAGGTACAAGTGGAGGAAATGGTGCCTCAGGGGCAGCAGGATGGGGAGGAGCTCAGGGAAGACGACGTGGCGGTGGTGGAGGGGGTGGAGGTTGGTGGCAAAGAAAGTCCTGCAGTGGTATGTGATAGCAAAAATTATTATGCAGATTGTATATTGCTTTATAGAAAATTCAATACAATGATAAATCATAAAGTTTACAGATTTTAACATATTGCTTATTCTTTTCTATTCAATGTATAGTATTTGGATTATGTTTTGGTTAAAGTGTTATGTCTGCGAATTCTACTAGTTTACAGATGTGGCGTCGAAAGAATTTAATTTATGTTGAACAGACCTGCCTAAATATTAGTTTTTAAATTTGCTATAAACCGTTCAAAACATATTCTTATTGTCGATTTATTTCTTAGGGTTGTCAACAAATAATAATGTGTCACGAGTTTGTTAAAGTATATTCTTGTTAATTATATGATCAAAGGGTTATTTAATCACTTAAATTTTGCACAAATGGAATGCAAAATAAAGTTCAATAATCATATACTCCCCACCCCGCTATTATAACTTTGCATATTGGTTTTATGTTTTACGTGCTTATTGCAAACAATGATTGGTATAGATAAGATATGAAATAAAATAAAATAATAGAAAAAAGAAAATTAGTATATAGAAGAACTAAATTTAAAACGATAGCTTATTCATGTTATTATAAAGAGTTTGTTGACATACTGTGCGATCAAATAGTGTATCCATACTTGCAGCAAAGCCAAACAGTTCATATATGGCAATTACATATATGAGGTCCGATTTTTCTATGTAAAGGCGGATCATCTTTAACATTTTTTTTTCAGAAATAATGAATAATTTCTTTATATTAATTACAAAAGTACAGGATAAAATTGTTTTTTTTTCTTTAAGTTTTAGCTTAATTTGGCGATCAGTGGTACATTTGAATCGCCAAACATTTTTTTATGCCTTTTATGACTCGCCTTACAAGTGTGGTCCTTTGCTCAATAGTGTTGAAAGCCTAAGGCTACCATGTAGATGTACAACTAATTATAATCTGTAGGGGTGGAACCAGGGGAGTCCCCTTTGAAACGCAAAAATGATAAAAAAATGTTAAGTATGGGGTAAATTTTGGTCTCCATTAGAAATCGAGAAATTTGATGAATCAAGAGGTCCACAAAAAGTGGGCACCCTTCTCCAAAAGTCTCGATCCACCTTTGGTAATCTAGAGTTTTTGGGCGAGTGTCTACTAGACAATTAAATCACATATCTAATTCAAATATTTATCAGATCCACATTTTTTTTAAATAACGACATTCATGTTCTATGTTGAATACAAATTTCATACATGGCGTTGATTTTCAGACCCACTGACAGGATGCCAAGGAACAGATTTGACGATCACGTGTGCATCCAATGAAATAATCAGAATCGCTGATGCTAAATATGGTAATCCAGTGTCCTGCACAGGTGAAGCAGAGAAACCTACAACTACGTGTGGCGCTGCAGATGCTACAATCATCGTACGGGATCTGTGCGACAGCCAGGCCACGTGCACCGTTAGTGTAAATGACGTCACGTTTCCCAGCTCAGACTGTCCGGCCGGTACTGAGGAGAACCTCTTTGTGAGATACAAGTGCAAAAGTAAGTAATTCTCTGTTTCGCCCCATGTATGATACACAATGACTGTAAAAGACCGCGAAAATAAAATGTGACGATATTCAAATGTAACAACTATTGACCTAAAACGTAAACAATGCAAAACAAGGAACATTTTAACATAAAAACAAAATCATCATCCTGGCTTGGGACAGGCACATTAAGAATATGGCCGATTTAAACATGTTGTGTGTACTTTATTATGCAATGAGTTAATCTGTCAACAAATTTAACCGTATAACCGCATAATCTCTTGACTCATTTTTTTTTACCTTTAGCCAGGAAGGAATTGTGAAAGTGAGATTAAACAAATTTAGTTAAACAAAATTGACACAGTCGCATATATATTATGCGCCTTCATAATAATGTTAGGAGGCAGTGGTTAGTCCATGTACTTTTATTTGTTATTTTATATCAATTATTTTATTGGTTTACACTCTTATATTGAACAGTTTGTTATCTGATTTTCAGCTCGTTCCAGCACAAAGAATGACAACTCACACCTATCAAATTCCTTGTCAGGGGCGAATCCAGCGGTCCTAAGGGGGCTAGGGTCCCTTCTGAAACGCAAAAATGATTGTTAAGTATGGGGTAAATTTTGGTCTTAATCTCCATTAGAAATCGAAAAATTTAATGAATCAAGTGCCCCCCGCCTTTTTTCCGAAAGCATTTAGCGCTTTACAGTTTCCTATAGAATTAACAGTGCTCAGTTTGTACAATATTTACTGACCTAGATATGAATACAAAACTTTTGTTTTATATTGTGTTTACTTTTTCAGAAAATAAAGTAGTTGTACCGGTAGACTCAACAAGTCAAGTGACATGCCGACCCGGAACAACAATCACTGTGACAAGTGTGAAATGTAACAGGAAATGGTCAAGACCTGGAACATGTGAGGGAACTACACAGACCGATATAGAGACAACGTGTAACGGACAAACAACCTGTACCATCACTGGAAACGAGGCTGAGATAATACCCGACACATGTCGTGAAGTTGGAGATATGATTTTTGTTGAATGGTCATGTGCTTAAGCAAAATAATATTTCCGTCATTTATTTATCTTTCTTTTTATTTTTTTGTTTTTTTTTTTGTTTCATTTCGATGTAATAATTCATTTCATACATATACATAAACATATCTGCAAATTACGTGAAAAATGACACAAAATATTGTATGAGACATGCATTAATTGGATATACTTTCCTGTGTCAATCAGTTGTATACTTTTGTACTTTTATTAAAGTAGTGCTAACATATTTTTCTATGTGTTTTTTTTTTCTTTTATGATAACTAAGGATAGTCTACCCACTGTTAACTCTCTCCCTTAAAACACTTGCTAAAGGGGGCGATCGGTCGTTCGACGGGTGTTACCAGTGGAGTAGGAGTTGCTTACCCGTCCGGACCACTTGCACTCTCCCTGGTTTTTGTAGGGTTCGTGTTACTCCAGCTTTAGTTTTCAGTTAATGTTGTGTGTTCTATGTTTGTCTTTCTTTCGATTTAACGATTTCTGTCCGACCCTTTAGTATCTTCGAATTCCGTTTAAATACTCGAACTCTCCCTTCGCAAAGGTTCTGCCGGGGGAATAGGCCCAAGGTATGTCCGTCCTGGAGAAACAGGTCCTCTAAACGAAGCGTCCCTGGTTTCGGGGGATGTATAAAATAACAACCCGTCCGGAGGAGATGATAAGCAAAATGTTCAGACACTGCCACGTTCTATTCATCTTGAACACCTCTTATAACAGTTGATTTTGTGTGGTTTTTAGAATCTCTACACAACTAACAGGATGTTTTTGCTTTTACTCTCCAAGGACCTGATCATAAGAAGGGTGGAATTATTTTAAGATTTCGAATTTTCAAATGCATTTTTGAGACAGTATAATTTATAAAACATGTAAAAAGTTGTCAATGATACAGCCATACTGAATGAAAAAATACAAATATTTAACGTGTTTTTGGTTTTACGGAAATCCAGCAAAAAGATCGACTACAGTTTCCACTTGCCATTATTACCTATATATAATCATGATATATATATATATATATATATATATATATATATATATATTATATATTTACA
>JAULBM010302133.1:0-14724 GCA_032357055.1 Geukensia granosissima
TTAAAGTAGAATCTTGAGAGAAAGGACAGAAAGGCGAAAAAGGAGGTAAGTCAAAGATCATTAGGTATTCTGCAAGCTTTATTAGTATAAGTTAATAAATATATGCAACCGATCCTAAAAATATGTCAGACAATAGATGTACTATGATTTTCAGTTTTTTCCAATTTTAAAAACTATTTGTTTTTTGTTCGAGGGTATAAATAAAGAAATTTCAAAGACTTTTTAAAAATTTTCCTAAGTTTTCTAAAAACAAGAACCGCTTCGAATTTGTACAATGTCTACCGTCCTAGCGTCGAGTGGGTTCAATCCACGGTCGGGTCAAACCAAAGAAAGCAGCATTAATGATCAAAAGCAAATATTTGTCGACCCAGATTGTGAATAATGTGTCTTGATAAAATGGCTAGCTACCTGCGGACTGTTGCTTTCGTAAGCTGGCACGTGAAAAATCCGGCTCATATGTCGGTCTAATACAAAACAGGGTTCATTCATCATCACTCATTAGTATGTTCTCTTTATAAAAATGCATGAAAGATTTGCCGCTGGACGGTAAGTAACATTGAATCAACATATACGATATTTTCGATTTAATATGGGCAAAATGCGTGAAATTTCGATGCATTTAGATTCATCCTTCGTAAGCTCGTGGACGTATAGAAAAATTGCTTGATAAAATTCATTCTTCATTTCTCAGTTTTCTATAAAGCTTAAAATCCACAAAATTTTGTATACAAATGATACAAATCTTGATCCTAAAATTACATCTTTAACATATTTAGATGATCTTCTACAATCTCAACATATGCAACATCATGTTGACATTTTAACAGCTGATTTGTTTGCTTATTCATTTCAGAATCAAAATTAAAAATACCCTTCTCTAGCAAAAAGATCTCCAATATTCCACAATAATCACGTAGAAAATGAAAGTATACCGTGACTTTAATACACATGTCTTACAACATGACATTTAAGGATATTAACTTAACATCTACTCTGCTGGCTATATTATTCTTTACATTACTATAGTGTCCGTAACTGGAATTTTGTTCAGCTGATTATTGTTTTTCGGGGTTTTCAGGTTATATTGAAGAAAGCTGGGTAGCGACAATTTGGATAGTTTTACCCCTACAAATAAATAAGACCGTGTCGGTTCTTTTAATTGTTTTGCGTCAGGTAAAATTTTCAACCTATTCGTCCGCACGAAAAACACACAAACACAGAAAGAAAGCAGCTTTGATTGTTTTTATATTGCATATAAACAGCTTGTTTTGCCTACATTAATCGGAGGCCGTTATACCTATGTTCAGTTTATCAACGAAAGTGCTATGTCTTAGGGGCTTTTGAGAAATTCTTCTTACTACTACAATGCATACAGATTATTTTCCGTGTTTGTTTTGACATCAAAAGGCTTAAAACCTACCCGCACCCGCACGCAAAACAAAGAAAACACAACTTTGGCATAACCATGTCCCAATCTAGAACCGAGTAATGTCGGCCAAGGTTAATGATTTGACGTATCTGTTTATTGGACTCATTGAATATCCCTGAAACTTCTATTTTATTACCGTGCGATATTTTTTTTTAAATTTTTATACAAGTGTAGTAGATTCGAGAAAAGGTCGCTCAGTAAAAAACTCCGAATACTACATTACAAATGATGTTTCTTGGCTAGATAAGAGGCATGTTTATTATACTTTCAAAAGCTTTATGTCGTAAAATTGTAAATTTTCAATGAAATTAAATTCACGGTTGAGAAATACAAGTTTACTTTTAGATATGAAATTAAAAAACACTTACCATCCGAAATAGAATGTTATTAAAGATAAGAAGATTGATTTGGTGAAGAAACGACAAATATTTTTCTCTACCAAAATTTAAAGTTTTTTATCCCCACTGTCATTTGACATTGATTTTCACATTTTCGACCAGGTCAGGAATCGAACCCACCTTATCTAGCACCGAAGGCCTGCATACTGTCGCAAAATGTAGTTTCTTAAAAAAGAAGATGCCTGACTTAATATTAATAATTTTTTTAAGTGAAAAGTGTTTTTTGACTTTCTATAACGACCCAAGACCTTACCATTTTTAAAGGCAATTATTGTCTATAATGACCCAACCGACCTAACAATATATAAAGGTCATGATCGTCCATAAAGTAGTAATATCAAAAAATGTTAACCTTAACATTTGAACAATAAGATTATCACAAGAGGTCTATGGTAGCGACAAATTGATTTTTCAAGGAAGTCTAGGTTTTGTCTCTTGGAATGGTTTATTTTGTTCGAGAAATGGGCAAAAAAATTCTTTTACGTATCGGTTTGTAACCTTCTTTTAATAATTCGTTACTTTTTCTGATATACTTTTCGTAAATTCGACAAACGACAGAGTAAATTTGTCATTATCAATAAGAATGAATCATTCTGCAAAATACTAATTTTTGAGGTGTTTTGTTCATAATAGTAATAATCTGACCAAAACATCACGGAGATCTACTAACCAAGCAGTTTTACTTGATAGATCTTTATTTGTGCAAAGTTTGGTTGGATGTTTTTGTGCTGCTAAAGCTAATGTTTGAAGGCATCAAACTATAGTTTTCCTTACTCGTGGCCTAAGTATCCTTTGTGTTTAATTAATTATAAAGTTGAGACAACATCGAATAACTTCATTGCCAAAATGTTTCAAATTATACATTTAGTACAACAAGTAAAACAAATACTTTTTTTCTTTCTTCACCATCGGATGTCATCGTGCTTATATGCATAAATATTTGATATTGGCAAAAAAAGAACATGATCCTCATACATAAAACTGTTTAATTTTTTCAGCAATACAAACCTTCAATACATAAAACTGGAAGAAATCCTTGAGTTATCCCTGAATGAACCTATATTTCACCTTCTTAGCCAATATTGAGCTGTTTTTTGTCTCAGATCTTCACATTATCTTCATGTACGACCGATCTGGTTGACTTAATGTTTGTCTCATTTTATATGTAAATTTTCAGGCTATTGATGACAAAATAATTTGCACAAAATGATTTCTTTTGTCTACAAATGCTTTAGTTCTCATGCCGAATTTGTTAATTTCACTTTAGTTTTGATCGTTCGTCTGTTGCTGCAAATGATTTTTTCCTTTTTTTCCTTTTGCCGCATGTTGGAGGAAGGTTGGGTACCCATTAAACTAGTTCAACCCCAACTCATAATTATATAATATGTCACATATCCCAATTCAGGAATTGTGGAAATAGGTTTGTTTTTGTGTTTAATGTTTTGTTACTTGTACATTTTTGACATTATTCAGGTATACACGATTTTTTATTTGGGGCGATATCTTTTCATTTTCATATATACAAAAAGACATAAACCAGCGATAAATGAAATAGACGGATTGCCAGTTAGTGCATTTTCCCGCAAAAAATTGACGTCACTATACAAATATTTGGACGTCACAATGTAAAATGACGCCATTTACACCGATTGACGCGAGGTCATTCGGACCATTCATTCATGAAATGGAATGTGCAATACGTCTATAAGAAGCAAATTCCCACGGTATGGACAACTACTTAGTGCAAGACGTTTTGAAGCCTTCCCCGTTTTACTGTCTTTTAGAATTTAAACAATTGCAGCAAATTTCTGTGAGACATTTTTTGATAAATTTCCTGGCAGATAAGTCTGAAACTAGATTGGTGAATACCATCGGAGACCTGTGGTCCACCAGCAGAGGCATCGATCCAAATGTTTCAAAATACAAGTCAACTAATGTTGAAACATTTTTATATGCTATTTGTACATATTATGGAGTAAACCCCTAAATGAAGCATTGGAACCAAAACACAGGAAGTCCTAGACAGAAGAAATCAAAACAAATCAAAAAAGGAAACTAAATCCGACGGTAGGGTCAACTAATAAGTGCAATACGCTTCGAAGCCTTTCTGCATTTCTGTGACGTTTAAAGCCTAAACATAAAGAATTTATTTTAAAATTTCTTTGAGAAATAAGATGTATGAGGAAACAAACTTGAAGTTTAAATTTAATTTTTTTAAATTTAAAACCAACAAGTGTATGATCAAAATTAGAATGAACACTGCAGTAACAGAATCAGCGAAAAAAACAAAAAGGAATTTTTCCGTCAATATGTATCGTTGGTTTCTCTTCGAGAAGTTTACCGGGATGATGTTTAAGATCAAAAACCATTATTTACTATTTTATATACAAAAGAATTCCAGTAACAAATTCTTTAATGATACAAACTTTCAAAACTTCTATTTGTGTATTTGATTGAGGTTTAACCCCACTTTGAACAATATTTCAGTCGTATCGCGGCAGTCAGCTTTACTGCTGGAGGAAGTCCCCGGAGGGAACTACCGACCATGGGCAGGTAACTGACAAACCTTATCACGTGTGAGTCAAATGCACGTCTAAAGATCGTAATATATTGTGAGTTTGATTTATTACGTGATTCTTTTTGTGGCCCTTTGGCACCCAGTGTTAAAGTAATTTTTCATATTTTTGGGGATTTTTTCTCTCAATAGGATTTTCTATGTGACAGTTTATGAATAAAGATATAAATAATGTTTTTTAAATGTACTTAATTTTTCCCCACACGTTGGAAAGTGGGTTGTTGATTTAAAATGATTGAATGTTTAAGTAAACTGTTTATATAAATGATATTCATTGTTTTTTTGGTTTTTTTTTTTTTTTTTTGTTATCATATCAATCATTTAACAATAACATGAGGCCTTTGTCACTTAAGACTTTTTTTTCCAAATTTTTAATTTTGACATATATATGTTAATTTCGTCAAATTCAAGAAAAGTAATTAAAGACCCACCTTTGATAGTAAATCTCACTAACCTACACGTCTGTGAAATCAAACGTCTAATTTTAATATTATGAAAGCCCAAGCTTGTGACCTACAATATAAAAATATAAAATGTAAGAAGCTATTGAAACTTAAAAATCCATACTCTCAACAAAGATGAAATAACTGTTGTTGTGGAAAGCTGTCGATTAATCAAATAATGGATTGAAATGAGTATCGAATTAAGGATGTACCCCTGGTCGAAGGGAGATAACTCTTGAAATCACTAAAATGTTTATATTTTACAATCTCACCAAAGCTTTTGAAGCATACATTGGAAATAGAATGAAATTAATCTGAGTTATTCAGGTGCTTTCACTAGATTTATAGAAAAGGGTTAACACAAACGTACAATTGATATATAAGAGTTGTGTCCCTTAACCTAGGTCTACCTCCTTAAGGCTCAGAGATCAATTCAAACAAGAATGGTCTTCTGATATTTTCAATAGTTCAAAAACAATTTGTTATAGAATATTTAAAAATGATTTTTTATTTGAACAATATATATCCATATTACCGCCTTATTTGATGAATTTTATTTGTAAATTAAGATGTGGTAGTCATAGATTACCCATCGAAACAGGAAGATGGGAAAATATACAAAGGAGTGAAAGACTGTGTAATCTGTGTAATTTAAATGAAATAGGCGATGAGTATCATTTCATCATGAATTGTTATTTTTTCAAAAAAGAAAGAAAGTGTTTGTTACCTCAATATTGTCAATCAAACACAAATGTATTAAAGTTTAAACAGCTTCTGTCATCAAAAGATATTGTTGTTCTGGAAAAACTAGCAAAATTTGTTAAAATAGTTTTTAAAAAGGTCGTACCTCCTGGTTAGTAACATAGTGTAATATTCTATTTGTATGTACGTTTTCACACATGCAATATTTATTTATAACTTGTAAAATATACATTTGTTTCTCTGTAACTTCTATGTTTATGAGAATAAAGTAAGTAAGTTTCAACAAAACAATAGTTTACACATGTATTAAACTGAAATGTAAATGTAGGTTACACCATGTCCTTAGGTAATTGATAGTAATTTGAGCACATGTTAACAAATGTCATACCATACAAATATTAATCAATTCATGGTTCAGTGGTTTAAAATAATAACATGCGGAAGATGAAAAAAATAACTAACCGTGACCTTATACATGTAAATATTACATTCTTTAACGGGAAAATATAAAACGTATATAGAGGGGATTATATTTACAAGTTTATTAATGTATCTGTCATGAGAAAACATGTAATTTTCTTCCGGTAATCAAAAAAATATACGACTAGTTCGTCGATTATATTCTTGTTTTGTTAATTGCAATAGTGAGGACCTACTGCATAAAAGCAAACAATCTTCCTTTATTTTTATGAGATAGTTTTTTTTTAATCATTAGTTCCCTAAACATGTTCTGATTGATTATGTTTACTGTGTTTTTTTCACATTACTTCTTATTTATTTTAAATCATTAAGAAACTGTCTATGAAAATATATTTAAAATATAAAGATGTTAAGACTGACAGCATTTCGATCAAGCCTTTAATGGTGTCAACATGAATTAAATTTTACCTCAGTCTCGTGCGTATATCCGTCCGTACGTACCTCCCCAAAACGGTTTCAATTCTTCATTTGATAAAGAAAAAGTCTGATCGGAACAGACGAAAAAGTTGTGATATGGATAAAAAGGACCCTGAAATTATACAGTATATGATAGACAGTTGACTTATATTTAACATATGACATGTTTTATTTGTTAAAATGCAGTTATTGATCACATTTCAGTAAGATGCGAAAACTTGTGTATTCTGCTTTAACAGAAATATTGACCCTTGAAAGAATATGTCTTTATTATTGGGGACCAACAAATAGAAATGATGTTTAAATATGGGTTTTGTTCAATGGTTATGCTTCTTTCAATTGCGAATAACTGTCCTAATTAAGTTTTCTGGTGTTAGGCAGCCTCATCAGAGAGTAAATCAAATGTAATGACAATGAATTTGCAAAATATTATTGTGAAAATAACTGATGAATAGTCAAATCAGATTGATTGGGGAAATTGAAAAAGATCTATGCCAACTAAGAGGTATGCCCCTGAAACTGCAAAAAGGTTTACAAACATAAACTATTGATAGTTCAAACACTAACACAGGAAAACTCAGTACAAACTGAGTTCAATTTAGTTCAATAGGTCATATAGATTTATACCAGTTTACCAACAGAAAATAATAGCCAAAGTTTCAGAAGGGGACAAATTTATCCAATAGACACATTTATTTTAATGTCATAAACGCTGCTGATTAATCGGACTTGTTTTAAAAGAGGGAGTTTTAGGGCATATTTATCTTTGTATGGGTGGTATTCAGGTTTTGTGTTAAAACATTTGTTTTGTAATTTTATCATTAATATATAAAATATATAAACATATGGAATTTTTTTTTCACCAATGAAAAATTTATTTAACTTATTCATTTATCATATTTATTGTTTATCTCCAAGGAAAAAACACCTGCATTATTTTATACTTTTACTAAAAAAATGGCAAAAAGTTTGATGAATCAAATTTAATAATTCGATATTTCTTTTATAAACGTAATCTCATAAACTGCGTATAAAATATATCTTTTATTTTGCAGGCGAGAAGAATTGAGAAAAAAACAATGGCAAAGTTAATGAACTGAGAAGCCTTTCCCCCAAATCACAGCAATAGACAAACCAGACTCTTGGAAAAGTATTGCTAAGCTATTCAGGATGCAAATATACAAGTCAGTGATGGGGACTTGCAATACACTAAATATTATTTACATGTACTATTGTCAAGATGTAACAAAATCTATGGAAAAAAACTTCTCTAATATAATGGAAAAATTTGGTTTAAATTCTACAAAATTGCAAAAAAAAACTAAAATATATTTTAGAAAAATCAAATCATGTGCTTACTATTTATGAAGATGTTCGGCACACATAAATCTTGTAATGGACCAAATATTTTTACTATTGTCAAGAGGTAACAAAATTTTTGGAAAAACTTCTCTTGAATAATTAGAAAATTGGGTCAAAATTCTACAAAAATGCCAAAAAATTGGATTGCACATTGATGAATCTGGCATTCATTATGTTATACACTATGGTGCTTCAAGTACATTTAATGGTATCAGACAGGAAAATGGGCGTAAATGAAGACATGGAGAACCTTCCTTTTCCATTGTGTATTTTCATGGAATTGACATACCAAAAACAGTAACTTACAATAAATGCAATGCATGAGAATCGCACAACGAAGTCGTGTAGGAGAAAGTATCTGTTTGGTATTTTAAACCTGACCAGAAGAAATGAACATTAATACTAAACACAATCCTGTCGTGATATTTTTTCAAAATCTTGTTTTTGTTCAGATAGTGCAACTTGCTGTTTTAAATTTGTAGTGGTTACTGAAATAAGCCAGTGTGAAGTATGGATTGATTGATTGTTGGTTGCTTAACGTCCAGTGGCAAGTATTTCATGCATATTCAGGACGAGAACAAGTTCACTTATTATCAAGATCGAAAAAAAAGGGGTGGGATGGGACACATCAGTGCAACGGTTTTTGACTGCCACTGGAAAAAGGGAGTGATGGGTAGGGATGAAAAATTTAGTCTTTTGTTGCGGCTCCTTTTCGAACAAAAAGGGTCTTTTACGTGCAAGAAGCGTGGGAATCGCCAAAAACGTAACCCTCTATGGTCCACGGAAAGGCTTTCCGTATTATAATCTGGCAGCCCCGAACGAGAGGACACATGGGATTTGCGCTGGGTCAGCGCTGTGGGATGAGCCCTGGAGATTGAACAAACATTAGTGAAGTTAGTCCGATCATTGTTTTTGCATGTTGACCAATAATTATAGAACATAATTAAATTTTCTTTTTTATATCACAGGTTTGTTTTTATTCACATTATAAAAAATAAGTAGAAAACTTAGATTTCCAGTTTTTATTATATATAAAACAATGTAGGTTTGCCACACCCAGTTCCAACTGGAATTTCAGCCTGCAAATAAAAAGAATATTGAGTTGTTTAAAACATTATTTATTTAAATTAGTAAGTGTTTCCTTTTAAATGCATTTCTAGAAGTCATCCAAAAAGTAAATACAATTTTGGAAAAACATACTTCTCTCAAAATTATGTAACACATAGAACATGTAGAACAATGTTCAAGTAGTTTGCAAATTTTTGAGTTTTTGTATTCATTCCATTCTAATGGGAGCTGTATCATACACATAATGCATTGTGATACTATCGATAAGTTAGCATTTAACAGTGAAATTTGTGCTAAGTTTATGACCGGCTACACAAGAGTAACTCAAACTCCATAGGCGGCCATTATAACATTTTTGTTAATAATTTTTTTTCCTGAAGTTCAATTTGAGTGACACCTAATTTTTTCTGAAAGTTCCATGACCCATGCACAACATATGAAAACGGCACGGCAAGTTTAAGGTCATTTCAGATATTTTACGCTGATTTGCCGTCAGTTCGAGCATGTTCAAAGGTGAAATTTTACAAATATTAGCTTGCCTTTGGATTTTCTTAAAAAACAAATTTTGACACCACTTTAAATAAATTTGGAATCATTTTCTTTCTACAAACTTTATTACACATTCTACAACTGATGCAATGATACTGTTTACAGCAGCTTAATTGAAAGTAAAAGTCTGGCCTTGCTAATTATTTACTCTTAGCTTTTGACTACAGCACTATGGTATTTTGAAATTTAGTATAATGTAACCTGACAATATCTTCTTTGAGAAAACATTTGTGTTGAAATGCTGTTCTAGGAAACTGTAAATGAATACATTAGAAGATTAAGCTGTGATTAAAAATACCTTTCGGAAAACTGCTATGATTTTATGTGGATTTCTTTTTGATATAATCAACCTTGGTTTGGAAAATATTTTGCGTTTCCACCATTACCGCCATTGTTCCATCCTTCTCCAATTTTTCCTCCACTTGTTTTACCTTCACCAATTTTACCGTTTCTATCACCTTTCCATCCACCTCCCTTTTTATCGTCATCGTCGCCTTTACATCCGCCTCCTCTTCTGCCGCCACCTCCGATTTTACCTCCACCTATTCTTCCATTTTCCCATCCTCCCTTGCCACCTCCTCTACCACCAAAACCCTTGCCTCCTATTCCCTTTCCACCTTTACCACCGACATTTTGTCCAATTACTGCCAAAACAACCATAAGTAATATGCCGACAAGAAAAAAGACTCGCATTTTTGGTCCTGCAAATAAAATCATATTGTATTGTGTAAAATTGTAACCGATAGTTGTCTGTGATATTGCAATCTTGGGTTTTAACGATATTTTATCTGTACTAGTAACAATAAGACTTCTTATAGTAAGCAATGATGTTAAGAACCCTTATTGTTAATACTTTTTCTTTTTTTTTTATGGCTCTTCAGTCAGGGATTTCAATAAGTTTTAAGTGAACAGGAGATCAGTCATTATGCCGCGGGGAGCACTGAGCGTCAAAGGCGGGTTTTATTTTTTTGTTTGGGGTCTGGGGTGATTCCCCCCCCCCCCAGAAAATTTTAAACTCCTAGACGTAAAATCCTGCATTCTGGTTAATTCTGAGGAAAATTTGAAACTGCTTCTTAGTATTGCCACCGCCCTGCTAAAAGTAAACGTACTAACCTTGATTGCGGAAGTTCGTTGGTTCTCATTTGGTATTTGCTGCTTTTCTGCTAACACGCAGCATTCAGGGGGGAAAACGAAGAGCGAGAAAAAGGTGTCTGGGATGTAGTGGTTATACATGTACAGAGAAGGGTTAATTTACCATCAATTATTTATATGCTCTCGTCTGAATAGGCAGTAAATATTTTCCTCCGAACATATTGATTGATTGATTAGTGTTTTACGCCACGTCGGCAGTATTTCAGCCATATCGTGGCGAGAATAAGCATAATATTTACTAAAATGAAATCAAAATAAGATATACAGACGAGTACTAAAATGGTCTATCTCGGTTATTTACAAATAAAAATTGTCTTAAAAGTTACGATTAAACTTTAAAACATCAATATCACAGACATAAGATTCGTTCAAATAAAGTATCACAGATGGAATAAACATATACAAATTAAATCAGTTTATAAAACATTTTGTTAATAAGCATACTGAAGAAGCAAAAACAGCGAAAAATTAGCGTTGGCCTATATTCGTAAATATAGACCAACACCTTTAAAATACTTTAAAAGTTTGTCGCCAGCGACGTTTGTAAATAAATCTTTAATATCGGAGACTGTGAAGTACCGACGGATCATCTCGTATTTATCTACAGAGTCAACTATATGATGACGATAAATATGTTTAATAGAGGGCCGGCATTGACAGGGGATACACTCAGGAGGCTGTTTAGCATAAAAAATTTACGAGTGAGTCGTCCTGGTGTGGCCAATGCGGCATCTTGTTAAAACAACTTGATCTCTTCGAGATCTACCCAGCGTATTATTATTTGGACCAATTTTGGCTGAATTTCATGCAGCTTATTGTTGATCTGCACATCCCACTGGGATTGCCATAGTTTTCAAACATATTTAACAATTAATGATTTATAATTAGTATATGGCACAGATAACATTGTAACGGGGCCATTTAAGGCATTTGTCGCTTCCTCGTCTACGACTGTGTTCCCCCAGATACAAATATGGCTCGGTGTCAAGAAGAAAATCACTTCTTTACCTAGTTTAATAAGTCTCTTATGAAATTCAAGGATATGAGAAATTGAAGGATTTAAAAATTCCAATAAACATAAAGTAACATTCAATAAATCAACAAACGTATTGCAGTAAAAGTGATAATCTTACATATGCCTGTATATTTCTAATTGTTATAATCTAATATTGTCGCAACAACTCAAGCGTGCAGTTATTCAATAGTAAGTCTTAAACTAAATATTATTCATTTTTTAACATTTCATCGTTGGATAGAGTACTGTCATTGGTTATATCATGCGCAATAAAAGCAAAAGTGCAGAAACCTCAATTCAACACGATGCGAAAGCTTTGTTTACACCTTTTTAGAAAAAAAAAAAAACAGTCCAGGAAATTTTGCAACTCACAGTGACAATCATAAACTATCCCTAAGATGTCCCTGGATAGAGAAAGGGCCGACTTATATGCAAGGTATGTAGACGCTGCGGATCATTTAACCATTTATCAGGTTTCTGAGGTTTTTTATTCATTTAAAACTGTAAAACTATTGATATTGAGAAGAAAATCAAGATAATGTCATTAATTGATTCGTAAAATCTATATATTTTTATGGAGACCTTTGAAGAACAAATGTCCTTTATTTGTCGTAGATTACAGGTATATCAAAACAGAAGCAACAACGCATGTGTATTTGTATCTTCAATTAACAATCTAAAACCGTTACATATAATGATGTTTTCCATCAATACTTACCTTGATTACTGGATGTACAATAGTGCTTGCTTGAAGAAATATCGCCATATTTATAGTCGCCAGACTGATAAAATAATTGAAAGTAATAAACCTAAAAAAATTAAGGTGCTTTTTGGGGTAGTATTGTAAGTCGAGTTGTTCATATATTATTTATGTTGTACATGTCATTTATTGTAGTTTTGGTGATGATAAGCAACAACAAAGACTATGTTAAGCAATGTCCGAAATGTGTTTCAGTTTTCGGTGATTTACCTGACGACTATTTGACCTTATGTTCTCGAGGCGTTAATGTTTGTAGTTGAATTAATCTGTATGACGTTAAAATTAAAATGTCTTATCATCCTCAAATCATAAAAGTATATGTAAATAATTCTGTTATAACAGGCTACTCGAATAGAAAGCAAGTTTACAAGAAATATAAGCCCTTACATTGAGAAATTTGGTGTTTTTTCTTAAAAACTACATAGCGAGCTACAATGATTTTTATATCTTTAACGATGCAGTCTGTTTAACTCACAAATTACTTTCATAAATAACAAAGTCGACTTCGAAGATTTTTTGGGCTGGGTGATTGTTTTATAAAAAATAACATCAATCTTTTATTTTGTTTCTGTAGCCACATTTCTGAATAAAACTATGGTTACATTTTGATTGATTGATATGTTTAACGTCCCGAGGTAAATATGTCAGGCATATTCAGGACAAGAACAAGTTATCAAACAATATATCATAAACTGGGTTAAGCAAGGGTTGAGGCCGTTAAATTTTATAGCCACTGAATGCCGAATTTAGACTGTTTGGGTGGGGTCGAGAAAATTAGAGCAACTCATTACGAGTTGTTGCAAAGGGATCTTTAACACTGGCATTCTCCGAACACGGGGAACAGTGGTTCTTCTGAGAAGAGTTGATATTTTATACATCCCGCTGAACCAAGGACTCCTTTTTGGGAGGGGTTCCACCTCCTGGCAGAGAAACCGAGCATCCTTATTCTTAGTCCCGGCTACTTTTGTGTTTATTTTATTTTATAAGCACTTTTGCGTTCAATGAAGAACCAATGGCTACAAATATTACAATAAAATACATTTCACATACAAATGTTGCTAAACAAAAGAAACTAGCTGCCTCCCGTCCTCAGTAAAAATGACTGTTTCAAAAAGGAGCCCAGCAATCTCACTTGTTCGTTTGTTTCGGGATTTAGAATTATCTTGATTTTTTCTTTTAGATTAAGATTGTTTTCGAATTTTAAAGTTGACAGATATTTTTGTCTTACAGTTTTATTAATCGAACAGTTAAAAACAAAATGGATAAATTAAATTTTTTTTAGCCATGCAGAAGAAAGAAAGAGATCGGCGGCGTCAGTTCATTTTTATTTGTGACATATACAGAATCTGTTTTTTAGTCCCAGACGGAATGCAAGCAAAACTGTGCTTACTGGGAATACAACTTAATATTTTCATTTAAAATTTGGAATAAATATACAATTAATAAATACATTTAATAATACAAACCCTTTAATACAAACCCTTATTTAAAACGTTAATAGATAAATATGAAAAATAAATCTAACCCTTTTTCTTCAACTTCAGTATCGGCCATTTTGACGATGTCAACATAGATGTGGACGGCCGTTTTCAATTTGTAGTACGCTTTGATTATATAATGATTTCATTAAATATATAACGCCATTTATATTACAGGCTTTCGAAAAACCTTTTGAAACTGTTGAGTTATGATTTCTCTACTCTGGATGGTGTTTCGATAAAACAAATCACAAGTACCTTCGCTGTAGTAGAGAAAGGCCATTTTTCTCTGACGTAAAAGAAAAATATAAAAGATATACTTACTGGACCTGTGAAGAAATGAATGATGCTGTTTATTTCCTTTTCGATAACATTTTATCCGTTTCAGCAATAAAATTTATAGGCAGGTTGTAGGAATTCCAATGGGAACAAATTGTGCTCCTTTAATAGCAGATTTGTTTCATTACTGTTATGAATCTCAGTTTATGGCCAAACTTCACAAGGATTGTAGGGTCGATTTTTACACTTATTTCGATTTTTTACATTGATTTCATGTGTCATTATTTCACGATTCTCATGTATACACAGTGTATATTTACAATTTGTTCTTTACTTCCGCTTTACAATTCTCGGGAATATTTGTGTTGAAATTAGTGGAAATACCGTATTCATGGTATTGTTTCAAGACGTATTCGTATTATTTCGAGGATTATCGTATGTCATCACTGGTGTATCTCTGGAACATTTAGATGTTTTCTCTGTAATAAAATTGTAATACATATTTACTTCAGTTTTATTTCCACAAACTTTCCTAGACAACACAAGGATCCTTCTAGAACTGATTTGATAGACAAATTTAACAATATCTACCGCTACCTTGACGATATCTTTTCCGT
>JAULBM010302144.1:0-13929 GCA_032357055.1 Geukensia granosissima
TCTTTGCGTGTTGTTGGTCAAAGATGTCATAAAGCATAGAATACGGAAATAGACAAATGTTTTTGGGAGTTAAAATAATGATTTTTAGGCCATCATTCGGGTATCAAAATGTCTGACAGTCATGCGGATAATTTCCGGATCCCTGATCTATAGCCAGATAGGGTATTAAAATTACTTGTGTTTTTAAAGCATCTTAAAAGAATCTATTAATTACTTTCTCATGTAAACGGTTGTACAAAACTTAAAACTGTACATTGTACATCTATATATGCTTTATAGAAGTTTGTATTTTGTTGAAAATAAAAACCTCATGATTGAGTTGTGAAGGAATCAATTGAACTGATTATAATTTGTTTATCTAAATGTAAAATTGATACTAGCCATTAACTTTTATATTTTTACAAACCTGTTGCAAGCATAGATATATAAAACAATTGTCACAGCAAAATGGTATGTAAATAGTCTCCTCAAGTTGTTCCATACATTTTGCCTGAACTACTCCCTTTTTTAGCAGGTGCAATAGTTTAGAAATATCTCTGAAGTTGGTCCAAACAATTCTCCTGAAGTACTCACCTTTTAGCAGGTACAATGTTATGTAAAATAATCTCTTCAAGTTGGTCCATACATTTCTCTTGAAGTACTCACTTTTTAGCAGATACAATGGTATGTAAAATAATCTCTTTAAGTTGGTGCATATATTTCTCCCAAAGTACTCACTTTTTAGCAGGTACAATGGTATGTAAAATAATCTCCTCAAGTTGGTCCATACATTTCTCTTGAAGCGTTGTCTCCCTGTCAATGACCAATGGCATTACTCCTTCTAACCAAGCCCTTAAAAAAGAAAATTACATTTATTTATAAAGACACTGAGAACTGTTATTTGTAGACAGTTGTGCCCAAATGAAAACAAATAATAGGTGGAATAGCAAGAATAATATCTTAGCAAAGTATTGCATTGCATAGCGATTGCTGTTGTGCTTTTCAAGACCTATGCTTTTATACCTACATGTAGGATTAAAGAAAATAAACCTTAGATCATTTTTGGGACTGTTTGTACATATTCCTGAAAGGGACTGCCAACACACACAGTAAATAAGTTTTTAATAAACAAAATACAATTTAAGCTTTCATAGACTTAACAAGAAATACTGTGAGATAATTCACAAAAAATACTCCTGTTCTCCCATGGGTTATCTGCCCTTGGAATGAGCCATTGATGATCCATCTTATGTGCAAATGGTGTATTATGTTCATGTAAAGTTTCATAGAAATCCTTTTAAGGGTTAAGGAGGAGATGTGCTTACAAGGTATGTGGACAGATTAAATGACAGACAGGGCCATTCCTATATACCACCCAAACTTGGATTGTGGGTCAAATAAAAATGATATTGGATGAATGGAAGGGTAATTTTTATTTGACCCACTATAAAAAATGATTTTTAAAAAAAGCTAACACATACAAATTTGAAATGAATTGCCCCCAAACCGCTTTCACATTTAATGTTAGAACACCACTGAACTACATCAGTAATATAAGTGTATTCTATTTAACATCCATATAACTAAAACTCATCTACATGACGTATATTGTGTACAACAAAATGTGTAAATAGGCATACTTCTGTAATGGTTTCTCCACGGGAAATTCCAGCAATAGTTCTGTCAAACTCTGCATTGACTGTTTTCTCACTGATAAAGCTGGATCTCGACATCTCTCTACCAAAACCTCCAAATCCTGAAAAAAAAATCATATAAAAATGTGGCAAGAATTCTGACTTAACACTTTAATAGTAAAGTCATTGAAGGAGAATAACCTTAACTGAATAGAATAACTTAATATACTCTACATTTCTTCAGCTTTTACAGTTTCAACTCAATGACCTGAATGACTTTGTATATGATATTATTGACTGCAAAACAAGTTGCCTCTGTTACTATTAACTATAAGAAAACCTTAATTATACAATTTGTTATAAAATTCTTTAAAATAAATTCAAATGCGCAGTAAATCTCAGAATAATTTTTTGCAATTAATTATTTCCATGGATTTTCTTACTTTCTTTTAAACACTGTTTGTGCCCAAGCCTCTTGCACATTTATTGTTAATAAGAATAGTGCTAAATTGAAACAATACAACTCCAACCTGTTAATGAACCATTTCAGAACGCAACAGAAATCCTGGAATACATTGTCTTGGTTTAAATGGCCAAGACATCATTTTCAAGGATGATGAGTCTGCACAATGCATATTACAGGGTAAAAGTTGAATTTCTGAATAATTCCATTGGGAAAATCATCTTTTTATCTTTGCAATGAAAATATAATTGTTTTACATCTTATTTACTAAATCAGTTTCAGTTAAATTTAGTTCAACAGAAGTACCAACAGGAAAATTAAGTTCAAAAGACACAGATTTTAAATTTGTGAAATAAAACATCATCATCATTTAAATCATTTTGATATCAGACTCAATATGGGACTTTGTCAATGATAATTGGAAAACCTTAGGATTTTGTATATAGAGAAGAAAAACCCCTCCTGATTTCAATACAAAATTATGTACCAGTCTGCTGTAGTCAGGAGCTTGAAATCTTATGATGTTCTCTAAGGCCTGCAATGCTGCCTTGCGTACATTGACTTTTGGATCTTTTGCTCGTCTTCTAAACATGGATGTCACACCATTATCATCTGGCATGTCTATAAATATACATAAATCTTTTAGAAAGCTATTTATATTAAGTTAGTAGAAGCAAATTCCAGCTTAAATAATACCACCAACTAAATTTTATGCTAAAGGTTCTGGAGGCGAATCTGAAAAGCTCACAAAACAATAAGATAGAAGAAGTGCCTATGGCAACCATTTCTGACAACCAATGAGGTCCTAAAAAAATGATCCTCCACAGATGTTTTCTGCAAAGACTGGTTCTAGCTGGCTTAACACTTTTAAAAAGAATGATTTTTTTTCTTCTGAAAACAAGAATTTCCCATGGTGTTCCTTTTTTCCCAAATCAAAGCATAAGAACTTATCAAAAACTTGTTTAAATAACCCTAGATGAGGTTAGGATTCACTATATCAGCTGCAGCCATGTCAATAATACGAGACTTACTAGGATTAAACGGTGTAAGATATACTCCTTGGAAGGGTGTTTTGGCAGGACCTGGTGGAATATTAGCATTAACAGGTGTCTCATCTTGTACAGGTGGGGCCTGGATATTCTCTGCTGTTTGCTCTGCACTGTCGGTATTTGTTTCTGTCTCTGAATATTAAAAATAAAAAAGTAAAATAAATATGAATCAATTTGTTGAATGAAAGGACAAGGTCCAGTAAGATTCGTTTTCGGCCCCGAAATTTGCACATCATAAAAATCTTAGTATAATGTTATCTAAAACTGTATGTTGAAAAGAAAATTAAATGGTCTTAATATCTCCAGCTTTATTTTGTGTATTGAAGTGCACGTGCTTACGTTACTGACACCATCAAATTACATAAAATTCCTAAAATCTTATAAATGACAATATTTTTGTTGATTTTTGGAAGTTTTTCGCTCTAATCATATTGGCCGCAAGTGGGATAAGCCTAAATATTTACACATATGATGTAGCTAATAAAACTACATTATATGTGTAAAAATTAAGGTGTAACACGGATGCGACCAATACTGCAGGGTGTCAAGCCTGTTTTGGCCTAAATTATATAGGAAAATAGGAATTTTCAGATTGAAAATATATGGTAAATAAAGGGTTTATTAAGCATCAATTTACCACTTTATGTGGTAAATTAACCCTATATTAATGGCCTCCACCTGGCCTACAGCCAAGCCTCACCTCCCTTTTACTTAAAAAATTAGTTAAAATTGAATTTTTTAATAACAGTTTATAACCTATCCTAGTATACCAGACTACACATTTTACTAGAAACTCACCAAACAGTAGTAGTTTGAACTTTATATAATAAACTGTTCGAAGAGTAGAAATGAAGAAGTAAAAGCATTATTCTTGATATTTTATTTATCCTAAGTTACTCTGTTCAATATCATTTCATAGCTATTGTTGCTGTAAATATTATAAAACTACAGTCGAACCTCGTTAAGTCGAAGTTGCAGGGACCTTCAGAATATGTTCGACTTATCCGAGGTTCGACTCATCAGAGGTCGGGTATGACATTATATCTTTAACATGTATATGTAGATAGCGGCACAGTACAGATCGGTAAATGTACGTTTCGTATCCTATGAATGTTGCTCCCGATTGTTCATGCAAGAATTTGTTATAACAAATTAAATAGAAAACTTTAAAAAATTTATTTACTAAATATATCGTTAAATTGAAAGCATTTACAAGTTTCACCACAAACAATACTCATTATTGTTTACACAGGTAAGTTCATATAAATTTCAGAATGGAATGTCACAGAACTAGCGAAAAGAAACGATTCCTCATACATTATTACTGGGTGTTTTTAGAAAAAAGTGTGAATAGAATTTCACATTTAATGATCATAAAGAAATGTAGTTTTAATCAGTTTCAATCACCCCTGTTAAAGGCTTGGGTCGTTTGAATTCATTTCGGTAATAAGCTCAGATAAAAAAAAAAAAACTGACCGCATCGTGTTAGCTTGGCGCAACGTAATCAAACACAAAAATTGTCAACAGGATGAAGCCACTTATCGTTGTACAAACATGTTAATTAGTACAAGAAATCACATTCACTAGCGAAGCCATTCAATTTATTTCATTGTAAATAAAAATATATTTCAGCAGAAATTTGATCGATATTTCTCAACCTCGAACTTCGATACAAGCGAGTAAATTAACACTGACTTTTATGTGAAGGGTCTTCTGTTTGTACTCAAGTTATCCGAGATTTCGATTCTACCGAGTTCGAGTCATCAGAGTTAAAACTACATGAATTCAATGGGAATTTTGCAGGGAACAAGTAAATACCTCGAGTTATCCGAGATATCGAGACAACCGAGTTCGACACAATGAGTTTTGACTGTATACAAAATGGAAGACCTGATACAAAAACTTGTACCCACAGTCGTAGATTTAAAACAACTAATAATTCAGCTCTGTTATAGTACACATACTATAAGGTCAATACTTTGTGGATTTAATTTTCATGTGGCAGGCATTCTTGCAGTCAAACTACTCCAAAAATATTTTAGACTTTAGTGCAATCTCACACTATTCTTGTATCCCCACTATGATTAGATAAAATATTTTGTATCCAGGCAGTTCTGGATTGAGAAACTTTTGTGCCATATGGCCACCATGTGCAGGTATAACATTGTATCTTAAAATTGTTTTTTGCTAATGTACAATTTAAGTAAGGAATTTTATTGTTTTTATTCTTTGTCCTCATGAAGGCATTGTGTTCAAAGTTGGAAAAGACCACTTAAATTTATCACCCCCACTGTAGTCAGAATACTTTGGTCTTAAACTGAGGGTTGAATTTTAAATATTTATATATTTTGAAAATATGAGGTGTAATACACTACAAGCGAATATCTTTGTACTTTTTAATTATGAAATGTGGCTGTTGGATATTGTTGCATTCTGAGGACCAAAAAGAATTATGTATATAAATCTATTGAAGAATGTTATTTATTGAAAGTGCTCTGAACTATATTGTCAAAATAAAATGGTTATACATTTATATTGACTTTATTTAATACCAGATGTGAATTAAGACAGCAAATCAAGATGAAATAATTCCACCTATCCCATTGTTACATGTAGATATTATAACATTTTTCCAAATACCTGTGATTTTTTAAAATTCTAAATCACCGAAAATCTGGAAAGGCCTTGAAAAGAATAGCACTTTTTTTGCCAACCAAAATAGGCCATCATAGCTGAACTCAGTTTAACGTACGACCCTTTAGGAAATTCACTCATTTTCAGAAACTACTGAGACAATCACAACCAAAAATTGATGGAATGGTCTTTATGTCCGACATCCTGGACAACAAGTAAAGATGGCCACAGCAAGCCAACTTTGTTTAACAGTGGACTCTATAGGAAATCCATTTAAAAATCTTCTTCTCAGAAACTATTGAGCCAATTGTCTTAAGCTAAAATTTTATACAACATTCATTCCTGTAACCTTATTTCCTATTAAAAAACATTGTGCACAGGAAAGGAACAAAACATTTTGATGAAAGTTTTACGATTTTGACACCAATATGAAATGGTTTTTTGCCTGTGCATATACTTTCTTTGTTCAAATTATACCTCAAAAGTGATCAATATGTGCCTGACCCTATCGAGGAACCTGTAATCCAGTGGGTGTTCTTGAAATCGTTTTTTACTGAATCCCATTTTATGTCATCAGCTTAATTGGTCGATAATTATTACATTTTAATTGTCTAATATTTTATTCTTTTGGAGCCTATTACAGCTTGCCTTACGATGGATCCTTATCCATAGTTGAATGTTTAATTATTTTAGTTTGAACTTTTTGGACGGCTCTCATTTACAACCATAGCCCATCCCCTGTTTCTTTCCTTTAAGAAAATGATTGTGCAAGGTAAGAATTATGACTTATGCTGTCACCTTTTTGGTCTATTCAGCGCAAACAGCTGAAAATGGTAGGTTTTCTTTGTTTAGTAATAATTTTCCTATTTGTAACGTTGTCCAGGTGAGAGAAAAAAATGTTTTGATAAAAGCTGGGATTAAAAGTGTGTTTTAACTCCCAGATGAAAGTTATCTGATCTTGACACCAGTATGAAGTTGCTTGTTGCTTGTGCACATACATTTCTAGTTACCTCCAAAAGTGGTAAATGTGAATTGTAGCAGGAAATTTTCTCAATACAAGTACTTTTGCTGACCATTTGTTCATGTGAATGATTAACAGAAATTTTCTACAGGGTAATTTTTCCAAAGTAATTAACCTAATTGAATAAGTGGACCTATTCCTTTAACCTCATAATCATGTTTTCATTTTCATGTTTTTTGGATAATGGGAATGCAAAAATTGCTTGCAATAGACAAGCATTCACCAAACCGAATTCACTATAAATTATTATTTAACTTTCTAGGGAAATGTAAAAAAAAAACATGTTTGTCACATTTGACATTGACTGTACTTTGAACAACTTGGATAGAATTGCTTCCCCTTGTATGTAGAATTTTTAACATTTTGTACATAAAAATATATGAATTTAAAAAACAACCACTTATATTCAATAGTTTGTATAAGGAAATACTTCTTGAAAATAACCATGAATATACAGTTGTTTACATCAAAAACGTTTTGCATACCGTTGTCCGACACCTTGATTGTGTATTACTAGTATTTAGTACACTCACCTTGAGTGAGGGAGGTTCTAGGTTTGGTTCCCAGGTGGATCAAACCAAAGACATTAGATTTGGTATTTCCCCTCCAAAGCATATGAAATGCGGAGAAAGACCAAAGATTAGCCAGCCAATGACTTGTGAGTTAGCATATTACAACTCTGTCTAAGGGTGTCGGTCAAGTTCATGTCCAGGTTCATATTAATGTGATCTCATGAATAAGCATAAAACATTTGCTCCTGAACATCAAGCTCACCGCCTAGCATTTCCAATATTATAATAGGCATAATAGGATGAAAAATAAAATATTTGACTTCACTTGTCCAATTTTGAAACCACATTTTGTTCTCTAATGTTGTCGCTGCCTTTGCTCAGTTGTTAATAAGACTGTAAGAATTGATATCGACTCCTCCAATGGCATGAAATTAAACTCTGTCTTCAGCTCACAGGAAAGGCTCTTACCTGGCGGTCTGTTGAATTTTCCATCTAAATGAATGTCAGGTAGGGTCTGGTAGCTGCTGATGGCATCTGCTGTCTCAATGTCTCAATCTGCACAGTGAGGATATGGTTTAGTCAAAGGATGACAATGTCTGGTTAGTGTATGATCTGATCTTGTAGACTGATGCGAGTACCTCTATTGCTCATTGACACTGAGTATACTTCTACCTTCTTCTACCTCTTAGTCTCAAAGACGATTATGATGTTGGTCAATCTTGTTCGGTGTAGCACCCCAGGTGCAAATAGCAAATTACTGTAATACCTTTACAAGATACCCATGTGTCTCTTATTTTACCTATACATGTACCTTTATAAAAATAGGAGATGTGGCATGATTGTCCATGATAGCCATCTACCAAAATAACAGTCGAAATTATACTTCTACAGGTCTGATTACGGTCTTCAAAAATAAACCAAGGTCAATCTGTATCAAAAGTTTTTCTGCCAATCTAGGCACACCTCCTCTTCACAGGAGTAATATAAAAGTAGTCCACTCTCCAAGAAGGAGTTATTAAAAGGCTAAATCCAGTGCTCCATAAATCCACACTTATTTATACTATAAAAGTTCTTAGGGACTTTTTACACCGGGAACATGTAAATTCGATATAAAATGTCTATCTGATCTTTGACAGATAAAAGGTAAAAAACAAATTTCTGAGACCGGTGAGCGGTACCGAAAACACGAATAGGCCAAGAAGCTAGCAAGCATAAAAGTTAATGTTAATTAAAACCTATCTAGTGCGTTTCGTCTTTGTTGTGAGACCAAGCAATTCATAACGCTTCACATGCAATCTATAACACAAGCTTCTACATAGCGGTTCTAAACAGCTAGCAATGTCAGAAGTAAGGGCATTTGATCCCAACTTCGAACAGTAATAAAATGGATTTACTAAAATTGTTAATAAGTCAAGTTTGAGAGATACTTTATGTTTTGCAAATACTTCACTACTAATGTCAATAATTTCTGATAACAACGGTTCTCTGAAGGAATTTAGTTGTTCACATCCAATAAGGAAATGTCCAAGGGTCTCAACATCACCGTTACATAACAAACAAGTGGAGTCCTCATTAGTACCCTTGAATCCTGATCTTCTTGATTGCAAATGTAACTACCACTTAAGATTTTGAGCCTTACCGGCAATCTTGATATGTTTCTTATATTAGCACTGTTAGTCGAGGCGACTGGGTGACACTTTCCTATATGATAATTTTCACCAATATAAGCAAGAGAACTGTACAATTTAAATCCTTATAGACCAATACTGATTGACCAATTTCACAACGGAAGTTGTAGAAGCCCCCCAAAATACATCGATTTAATTGTTGTTAAACGTCTCACTGCAAATATTTCATGAATGTTCAGGACGAGAACAAATTATCAAACAATAAATCATAGAAGGGATAAGCTGGGGTTAGACTGGAAATTTTCAAGCCACAGGATGCCGAATTGAGACAGTTTGGGTTGGGACGGGAAATTTATCCTTAGCAACCTGCCCGGACGACCGCTCATTACGGGCTGCTTCAAAAGGATAGAGTGTCATTCTGCCAGCACGGGACACGGCGGTTACGTTCCCGTCCGAGACGAGTTGAGAATTTATACATCCCACCCAACCAACGGACGCCCCTTTGGAAGGTCCCGTTCCAATCATGACGGAGAAACCCAGAAGCTTATTTCTTTACCTCGGTTACTCTCGGAGTGGTCGAGTATTTTATACATTCCGCCCAACCAAAGGACGCCTCTTTTGCGGGGTTTTACCTGCAAGCGGAGAAACCAAACGACCGCCCTTGGGAGGGGGAGGGATAGAAAAAATTTCAAAAATATTCATTAAACACTACATTCGACCAAATATATGTAAAATGGTGAAAGAATAACAATAAATAACTATTTAAACAACGACAATTACTGGAATACATGTTCCTGGCTTGCGACAGGTACATTAAGTAACCAGTTTGTGAGCGATCAAACACTTACCTTGAACAGTGGTGTGACAAAACTGCAATAAAAACACACAATAAAGATCAGCTAAATCAAATTTTGCACTCGATACTGAAAACCAGCAACAAATAAAATTTAAATAATGTATGATACAACAAAAGTGTCGACCTTTCAAGAGTACTCGCAGTTACTGTCTGCTAGTTCAAAACCCAAAATCAACCATGCATTCCGGAACACCTAAGCTCATCCCACGTTTTTATCTTATTTGGGTTCATGTTATTCATGCCTTTGTTCTCTATTTTGTCTTTTGTATTATTTTATTTAAGTATTGGATAGTGAAAGCCATTGTCTTGTATTTCTTCTGATGAAAAGAATAAATATTCATTAACGTGTACTTCAAAATTTCATATTCGGTGATTAGGATTAGAGAATTTACATATATCGAGGATAAATAAAATTGGTTATGTTTTAGGGTTAGACAAAAGACATCTCATATTTTTATACAATCAGCTATAATACATGAAAATTTCATGAAAAATAAAATTTCACTGGTTTTTTTACAATGAGTAGAGCGACGGGTGCCACTAGCGGAGCAGGGGTTGCTTACCTTTCCGGAGCACCTGAACTCACCCTTAGTTTTCAGTGTAGTTTTGTGTGTTCTATGTTGGTCTTTCGTTTCGTTTTGTTGGCCATGGTCTTGTCTGTCTTCCGGCTTAACGATTTCTGTCTGCCCCTTTGGTATCTTCGAATTCTTTTTATAATAGACACTTTGGTTGATGGTCGACATAATGAAGAAATGGGCATCCATACCAAATTTCGACAATCTGAATTCTTTTCCAATACTTGATTAATATGATTAAGTTTTAAGAAACTTTAGACCAGCACCTAAAATTTAAGCAAGCTATGTTTCATTTCAATTTCTATTTGTTTCAACGAATTATTAGCGACTCTCTCTTCATTGGGAAATATGTAAATTATATTGTCAATATTTAAAAGATAAATAACTAACGATTTCAGTTACTCAATGACGAAATGAATTTAATCAATGAAGAATAACAGTTTTAATGTTAAAACGCTTACTTATTTAATAAAAATATGTGTCATCCATTTTTTCACGTTTTTTATAACTATATTAATCTTTTTTTTCTAACGTTTTTTAATAAATATATTATCATCCATATGCGCAAAAACTTTAGTTTAAACATATTTTATTGTCTTATTAACAATTGGATCGGATACAAGTTATATCCTCTCCATACAATACATATTTACAATATAAAGACGGCAGCAAGTGCTTAAAACAATATAATATAATATATGTATACTGACAATGTATAAATACAACATAATTATAAATACATAATAAATACAAAAACCTTTAATGAAAAAGGGGGGATAGGGAGTACAGAAAAGTCTTTTAAGCTTAATAACTCATTTATTATTCAATAAAGCGTTTTGTTTGGTGTTAGAATCTATGAACATTTTCAAATATGTTTTTATTTATTTCGTCACTCAATGCATCGGATCCAAATAATATATATTCTATTGCTGCTAATGGTTGTATGACAATCATGCCACATCTATTTTTATATTATGATAATAACATTGTGTTTAGCAATGACTATGCCAACATAGTGGTCAGGGTTGAGGACATAGTGCACGACCCGAAGGGGATTATGTCTCATGCCTGATCTTGTATCTAGCCCATAGTTCAAGGCCATACAACAACATTTAAGATGGAAAATCTTTCTATTTAAATAATACTGGGGTCTTGTCCAGTTAATCTGCCAAACTTTATACTATCAGAAACGAAACTTACATAAATTATAATAATATCTTATATAAGTTCTTGTGACTGAGTTAACATTAATATCAATATGATTTCCCAGTTTTCTTTAACACCGTTGAAAATTTGTTAAATCTGTGACATTAACATTTTTCTTTTTTATTCTTTGACGAATTAATATAGGAGTGCAGTCCTATTGCCAACATATTATAATCTGTCAGGTTTTTGTGGAGTTTCCAGCTATATTAAATTATATATGTGTTTCTCTCTTTGCAATCATTTTTAATCAAAAGAAATAATTATTGTACAGTAAATGGTTTATGTTTTACTCTATATTATGCTGTTTAACATACTTTTATCTGCCCTGAATTTCTCTACAATGATTAAACATTGAAGGTCTGCCATCTTTGTTTTTGTCAGGAGCACATCAGTTTGACCTAGATCAAAAACTGCACACACTTCTTTTGTTTGGAACTTCTTTCTTGATTCATATTAAAATAATTACTTTTGAATTTCCATTCAGGTGCCCCTCACAAATGTGTATGCATGTTATCAAATCCTTGTTTAATTACTTATTCATGATGCAGCATTGACAATGTGTCGGACTAGCACCTGCAGAGGCCACTTCGGGCTAACAAATGGCTGATTTTTACAATGTAAAAAAACCTGTAAAGATTTAAAAACTCAGCACACCTTAAAATACATTGTGATTGCTAAAAAATATTACTGCAACTCAAATTGTATTTTTTTCAATCTACAAAATAAACACTATTTTTTAAGAATAAAGCAGTTAGTTTTTCCTTCATAACCTTTTTATTACTTCCAACAAACTCTGACATAGAGTATAGATTTTTATTGAATAGATTATTTCTAGTTTGGTTTATCAATACTTACATTAGTAATTTCATTATCTATTCTCAGCACACAGACTGATATCTCAACAGGTCCAACGGTTCTATATGTACCAGTCCCCTAAAAACACAGCAAAATTTTACATACATCATAAATGTATTCCCTGAATTAAGAGCTAAGGCAATTAAAAAATTCAAAAAAGGGTGCTTAATCAGATCCACAAACAGACTTTCAATAAATTTGGATGTTGGAAGCTCAACTGAAAAAAGTAGGAGGCTATCCTATGTGGATGGCATAGTCAGGGTTATCACTAGGAATTTTTCATGGTGAGTCCTGGGACTCATCACTTTTTGAGATGGGGAGTCCCAAAATGTTTTGGAGAGTCCACAATATTTTCATTTCATACTGTATTATGGTGGTTTCGAAGGGTTTTTTTTACAATTTAGCAATTCATTTGTTGTTTGACAACACACAGCTAAGCAAAGATTTAGCTATAAAATGTGCTAGATTAAAAGAAAGTCTTATCACCATAACATAGCACTGTAATTATTCTGATTCCCAAGACCCTCATTAAACCAAGAATTATGCAATTTTTGTTGTTATGTAGGCTTATGAACTTTTTAATTCACATCACTAAATGTGAAGGAATTGATTAATGAGGTGTTCCTAAAATGGAGGAAATTATTTCCATGTATCTGATTGCATCATACATTAAGATGTTATGGAGGACACATAAATAAAAACATAACTGTATGCAACATTAATTATTCTTTAAATATAGCAAGGTTTCCTGATTGTCTTTTTCATTTGGGATTTAATTCCTGTGCTGGTATTTGGTTGTATTTTCAAAATATCACATGACTTTTGGTTACTGGTAAAAAAGGTGGATAAACCATGTTTGGGGTCAGTGTTTGTTTTTCTATGATAATTAAATAAGATGAGCTGTCTCGATGTATGAAAGTTATTGAAATAAATGTTGACAGGGGGAGTGGGGGTCTATGTTAAGAGAGAGAGAGAGAGAGTGGGGGAACCTTGTTGAGAGAGAAAGTTGGGGGTCCATGTTGTCACAGAAAGTGAGGGGTCCATGTTGAGAGAGTGGGGTCCATAATGAGAGAGAGAAAGAGTGGGGGTCCATGTTGACAGAGGGGTTGTACTTACATTATCAGCATCAAAGTATAGATAACTGTGGTAATATGTAATTCCATAATCAAGACTTGTTCCGGATTTTCCATCAGGTCTGACAATAATTGTTAAATTATGGCTTTCAGTAACTGTAAAGAATGAAACAATACAATATAAACAGATTTGTATGTATAATTAATGTAGAATCTGAATTCTAATTTTTTTAGACAAATTTGTATACCACAACCCATTTTGACTAAATCACATCTCAGTTGCTTGCATGAAGGATTACATTATTATTTTAATTATATCCATAACCAGAGGCTCCCAGGAGCCTGCAATCGCTCACCTGGCTTAGAGTTGCCAAAGAGTTAATTTGAACAAAGATATAACACATTGCTTGATAATTGTCTGCTTGTTTTTCAACATAATAGTAG
>JAULBM010302155.1:0-14724 GCA_032357055.1 Geukensia granosissima
ATTTTTCCAGTGGCAGTCTAAAAGTCCCTCCCTTACCGGTCCCTTGCTCACAGTCTACATATTGTTTTATTGTTTAACTTGTTTTCGTCCTGAATATGCATGAAATATTTGCCGCTGGACGTTGAACAACAATCAATCTATCAATCAAATATTAATCAATTTGCCCAAGAGCCTTCAGAGGAGAAGATTTTTTAAAGTATCAGCCAATAAGAAACAACAATCATTCGTGGCCTCAATGTTTAGTTCCCGATAAAGACAAAAGAGGAAACTTAATTGCGGACCTTCCAAAGATGATCCATATAAATTATTAATCCATTTTGCCAAGTGGTTTCAGAGAAGAAGACTGTCGGCCATGTTTTTTTTCTGATCCGGTCAAAATGAGGAAACTTTAGGGACCTTCCATAGATGTTCCACATAAAATATTTATCCATTTGGACAAGCAATTTCAGAGGAGAAGATATTCCAATGTATCAGCCAATCAGAAACAAGAATCGTCCATGGCGGCCATGTTTTAGTCCGATTTGAACAAAATGAGGAAACTTATTAACACACTTTTCATAGATGATCCGCATCAAATATTAATCCATTTGGTCAAGCAGTATTAGAGAAGCAGATTTTTAATATATCAGTCAATCAGAAACAAGAATCGTCATGCCGGCCATGTTTTTGATTGGGATTGGAAACTTTATAAAGGACTTTGCAGAGATGGTTAATATCAAATATATTTTTATACATTTGGCCAAACGATTTCAGGGGAGAAGATTTTTAATGTATAAGCCAATCAGAAACAAGAATCATTCATGGCGGCCATGTTTTTGTCTGATCGGAACGAAATGAGGAAACCTTATAAAGGGCCTTCATTAGATGCTTCATACCAAATATTAATCCATTTGGCCAAGCGATCAGAGGAGAAGATTTGTAATATATCAGCCAACCAGAAACAAGAATCCTCCATTGCGGCCACTTTTTTTACCTGATCAGGACGAAACGATGAAACTTCGTAAAGGACTTTCCATAGATGATTCCTGTAAAGTTGGGTTCCATTTGGCTTAGAGGTTTCAGATGAATAGATGAAAATGTAAAAGTTTACGAACGACAGAAGACGGACGCCAAGTGATGATAATAGCTCACATGGCCTTTGGCCAGGAGAGTTAATAAAGAGGGGAGGGGCGGTTCGATGCCAAAGCGACTGTGGTCATAACATCACTAGTATGAGTTGTACACGAGTGTTATAATTATTCAGATAAAATTTGTTGTTGCTTGTCATAAAAAAAACTGTAAAATGTTCCAATTTATTCATTACATTCTGCGAAGTCCTATCTTACTATAAACGGTTACAGTTTCGCTTAGTTTTAAAATCACTCTTATATAAATCGGACCATTTTCGCCTTGTCAATTTGTACTTCATGTCGATAATATCTATAAAATGTTATAATTATCACTTACCTATTTGAATTATTGATAGGCAACAAACGACGAAAACGAATTTCCACATCATGTTTAAAACTTGTCACAGGTTTATTATTTATAAACTGTACGAAGTTGTAAACAAAATGCGGATGTGAGTTTTTGTTTATGTCACAAATGACAAGAATACATTTTTATTGCGACAGTTAGCGGGGAAAATGCATTAATTGTACAGGTTAGAATATATAAATACAAAATGATGTCATTTAAACAAAGATAAACAATTTCTTGTTTGTAACAATATTTACATTTGAAAAGTAATTAAGGTCCTCCCGAGCGCTTCCTATGAGACATAAATGTACTTCTTATGATTATTTTTTTCTGCCAGAACTTTGGACCCTCCGGCCTAAAGCTGTTCGTGAGACATGACGTAGTTACATTAGGTACCAAGTACCAGTATAACAAATACTATTCACAGTCGAGGGCCACACCTGAAAATCTGTTTAATGATAATTTAAGTTTTGTCCCTTTTGCCGAAAACCTTGATGTAAAACCTCAAAAACGTATTATTGTAAGACACAACTTCTTACAGTTTGGTCGAAACGATAAGAAATGAAGGACTACTATGGTACATTGAAATATGTCAAGGTAAAAGGTCATAGGACAAGTTCGTTACATGCATAAGAGCAAATCGTTGTATACAATAATAAGGTTGTTATATTGGGTTCCAATCGTTATATAGATCTTGTAAGGCAAAACTGTTATTTGTTTAAATGAAGTTTTTTCTGCGATTATGTAAAAAAACAGTTCATGGATAGAAAGAATGTTTGATTTGCAAAATATTCAGAATAAAAGCCCGACGCGGTCAAAGGTCAAATGTCCCATTACACAGTTATTTCCCTGAAACGTACATTTGGTACACAGAGTTTTAAATTATTTGACTGCCCATTATATACCAGGTCCAAAACGAAGGTTTTTTGTTTATATCCTCTAAACTGACCGTGAAACAAAGGGAAAATGAATGATCAAAATATTTAGCATATTAAGAGCTTAAAAATGGTGTTAAGGTCAACGACCAAGTTACTAAAAGGTCAATGACCAAGTGACTAAAAACGATTAAAAGTAAGTATATATATTTTAAATTAGAAGGACAGAATAACTTTAATGCCGAAATAGATATTTTTGGCATGTAAAATTAATTCCTTAACTAGCATCTACCGAATAGTATTTTTCTAAATCAAATACAAACGGTCTTATAGACAGTCATACCACATCTCATCTTTTATATTAATAATCGCTTGGTATGATTCTCGTGCTGTGTGGATGCAGCAGAATGTATCCCCGAGATTGAAGTGTATGCCTTCATATTTTCAAAAGTGATGGAATGTTATCTCAACCTTCATCCCCACTTTTTTTAGATTTCTATTTTTACTAACTGAAATATGTTTGGTCTTTTTGCCCCTAATTTGCTAATATTAAGAACACCATTTTTCTAGATACGACCTGTTTAATTACTTTGTAATTTTTTCCCTTCTAGTCTTTATGTCGGACATTTAATGAAAGAATTTGTCTGAATTCTTCGACTTCGGCGGACCCTAGTAGTTTTTCCTTCTCTTATAAGGATCCTTATTCATAGTAATGATTATCGGCTATCTATTTGATTTTTCATTAAACCTTATATTATTGTTTTGAGAAATGGAAAAACCTAACGCATCTTTAAACCATATAATCCTCGTGCATAAAAACTTTGAACCTGGTATTGTGCAATTCGAAAAAATACATAATACCTTGTTTTCTATGGCGATTAATGATATTTTACACTTAATCCAAACGTGATGACTTCATTTTTCCAACATATTGACAGTAACATGCCGGCTGCCCCTGAGTATGGCGTATACAACGCCCAGATCATAGGTTTTTAAGAGCAAGGGTCCAATACAGAAAGGGCTAGGTTGTTTACACAAAAACTGCTTAGACAGGGATATGTTGCTCCTAGATTGACGTCATCTCTCCAGAAATTGGACGATGGCACCACAACCTTTTCGGCCGGTTTGGAATATCCGTTTCACGATGAAGACATACGGAGTAAACCTTAAATGACTAATACCGGATATGCGGCGGATGCATTTAAAGAGACAGGAACTGCCTACCTCTCCGGACTACCTGAGTCCAACCCGTTTTTATGGTGTCCCCATTGTTCATTGTTTTGTATTTTAAGTTTTAAATGTACATATATCATGTACATATGTCATTCTCCGTCTTGTTGTGTTCTCGATTGCCGTTTCTGTCAACTTTTCCCCCTTTGTCTAGCTCTTATGTTACTTTCGCTATCGATAATATATTTTACACTAAATTAAATCGGGCGTGTTTTGATTGATGCCATCTTAGAGAAGCGCAAAAATCAATGAGTGGTCTGGCGTGTTTTGCTTGATGCCATCCAAGACAGGCGCAAAAGTGAAAAGGATGGGTTTAACATGTTTGTGCGTGGTAGTCCTCATACAAAATTTGGACAGTGGTTTAACAAATAGCAGTAAAACAACCTTAAAAACCAATTGCATCAGTGCTTCAGCTTTAACTTTAAAAGTCATCGCATAGTACGCAAACGATACTATAAAAACAATATGAAGGTTTTGCTTTTTGTAAAATACATTCGTGTTTTGTAACAGAGGCAATATTACTGATTTGAATATTCTATTTTGCATTACTGGATAAAGTAGCACCTTAATCTTTATAACTACTATGTTGTTAACGGTATCAGTTTATCATAAACAGAAAGTTCTCTGTAACATCAGTATTTGAAATAACAATGATCTGAGATGAAAGACATCAACCAATCTGAAGACCAAATATCTATGTTGTGCTTTTGTTTTTCTATCGACGAAGGTTTTGTTAATCTTCTGAATTCTTTTTTACGTTTGCCTCAGACGCATATATTTAAACTTTGTCTACGTACCTGTATTTAATGTGAATACAATGCTGACAACAAAAATTAGTTTCCACATTGTGTTTAGAGAGTTGTTAGGGTATGTTCTAAAAATTAATTTCATATTTCCATTTATACTCTCATAGTTAATTTAATAATGGACCAACACATGTTACTCAAGTTTACTAGCCTTTGAGCACTGATGTTAACTTGTATTCAAATTCCTTTAATCATAAATATAGCATGTACATTGTAAATTGCTTGTTATACATGATTATATCATTGACTGTATTTAAACATGTTTTTTGTTGTGTCGTATCCTACTTTATTTATCACGGTATATTGACATTAACTTCTGTTAGTGCAACTTCCACATCGCCAATAACGCATTTGCCTTTTTATTTCTTTTCTTATTTATTATACCTGTAAGCTGTCTTTTCAAACTTAGAAGATACCACCTAAATCGTTAGGTTTTACACGACAAATGTAAATGTAAATGCCTCCGGTCAAAATCATGAAGAATATAAACATTCTAAAGGAGAGATATCACACCAATCACGCAACTTTCCTATGTATGACAATTCGGCACAGGGTACACGTACATGTAATAAAGATGAGTCTGCCCCGCAAACTAATATGAATCAACATAGATTGTCTAATCTAGATTTACCCCAATTTGATGGAGACGTTTTACAGTGGAACACATTTTTGGATACGTTTGAATCAACAATACATTACAACAGCACGCTTACGCCTATTCAAAAATTTAGTTATTTGAAAGCCCAGCTCGTAGGTACCGCTGCACAAACAGTAGCAGGATTTGCTTCAACTAATGCTAATTACGACACTGTCGTCGGGATACTTCGTGAAAGATTCGGGCAACCAAAAAAATTATAAATGCTCATATGAAAGCCCTCATGGACCTTCCTTCGCCTAGAAATGAGCTGATTAGTTTGAGAAATTATGGAGGTTATCTTGAGACGTTTTTGAGGGGACTAGAATGTTTAGGGCAAACACAAGACATGCATGGAGCGCTATTAGTACCCATTATAATAAGTTAATCGCCGAGTGAAATTCGAAAGAATATTGCCCGTGAGTATATATGCGACAACATCAACTTGAAAACACTCAGAGCTGCTATTACAAAAGGAGTACAGGTTCTTGAAACAGGGCACTTCACTGGTGGTACCGGACTTCAAACCACTACAGCTACATTTCTTACTGAGACACGGAATACTGGAAAATCCCAACACACGATGCCAAGTCAGAGAAATAATGACCGACGAGAGGGAAAAAAGCTGGAATCATGACCGTGTATTTATTGCAACAAAATACATTTCCACGCAGAATGTAAGAAGTTGTTGACGCAAAATCTAGAATAAATGTATTGAAACGAAATGTATGCTTCAATTGTCTGGGTGACCATCGTGTTTCGGAGTGTAAATCTAAAAAAGATGTAAAAATGTGACAAAAAACACCACACCAGCATTTATAACAGAGAAACACAGTCATTTACAGACAATATTGCACGGACGCAAATATATTACTGGACGGGGGAGCTCAACGCTCATTTATAATGCAATCGTTAGCAGATAAACTACAAATAGTGCCGATAGGAAGAGACACTGTTGATATAGCTGCGTTCGGAAATACGGCTAAGAAAATCCGGCATTTGGACATAGCAAACATTGAATGAATTACGGTCAGAAAACGGTGGAAGGATAGCAATCAGAGTACTTATCGTACCAGAGATAGCATTACCGCTACAAAATATGATGAAAACAGTTGTACCGCAACTTTCGTATTTGAGGAGACTGAAACTAGCACACCCTGTAAATGCCGACGATAAGTTTGAACTATCACTTTTGATTGGATCGGATTATAATTGGGAGATAGTACGAGATAGGATTATAAGAGGAGATGGACCAACTGCAGTATCATCTAAACTTAGATATTGATTGTCCGGACCTGCACCAAAATCGACGAAATGTCTACAAACTTCACCAGTTTCATCGGTGTTTTTGGATATCGCGTCAAGCATCCATGACGAAAATGAAATCGAGAGATTCTGGAAGTAAAAATCAATTGGAATAAAATCCCCTCAGCAAGATGAAGATGAGACTTATCTTAAGACTTACCAACAAAATAACATAAAGTACGAAAATGGATATTACACAGCCAAATTACCATGGAAACCAGACTTTAAAGAATTACCTTTTAATTTTGAACTTTCTATAGTAATGTATTTTATGACGTTAATGTTGTTGATCGTTGGTTGCACAATTAATAAACGTACTCTATGCAACACGGGGGTGCCCGGCCACCCCTTTTAAAACGTAAAAATGATTAAAAAAAGAAAAGTATTGGGTATATTTTAGACTTAATCTCCGTTAGAAATCGAGAAAATTTATGAATCAAGAGGTCCACAAAAAATACCCCCTCGCCTTCCAAAAGTCCGGAACCGCCTCGCAAACAAGACCAGAGCCAAAAGAAAAGAAACGAAAGACAAACAACAGTATACAAAAATACAAAAACACTATAGTTTGACTAAACCTAGGTGAACTCGGGTGCCTCAGTAGGGTTTGCAACTCCGACTGCACTAGTGAAAAATCTTACTTTTTCCAAGTTGATCTTTATTTGAAACTCCAGTTTATTCTACATTTCTTTTGTATTCAAAATTAAGAAGAAAGCATTCGGACAAATTATAATCTACCAGTATTAAGATTTTACAGTATCTGAACTTTTGTTGGTGGTGTTGTTCACGTTTCCCCCCGAGGGCGGCCGGGGTATATAAATAGGTCGTTCGGTTTCTCCGCCTGCAGGTAGAACTCCTGCTAAAGGGGCGTTCGTAAGCTCGAGCGGGATGTATAAATACTCAAACTCCCCTTCTCGACGGTTGTGCCAGGGAAAAAATAGGCACCAGGTATCTCCGTCCTGGAGGCACTAGTCCTCCAAAAGGGGCGTCCCTGATTGTGGGGGATGTATAACTTGACAATCCGTCAACAGGGAGACGTTAAAGACGTCCCGTGTTTTGGAAATGCCACGTCTTAAGCACGTTCAAGACCCCTTGTAACAGCCCATTTGAGTGGATAGTAGGCGGCCAGTTACAAGGCTAAATTTTCCGCCCCTTTCCAACCCGCAATTTTTCCAGTTGCAGTCAAAAAGTCCCTCTCTTACCGGTCCCTTGCTCACAGTCTATATATTGATTTATTGTTTAACTTGATTTCGCCCTGAATATGCATGAAATATTTGCCACTGGACGTTAAACAACAATCAATCAATCAAACGTTGAATCTTACAAATTCTCTGGCTGCATCACTACGTTTTTCGATGACGTTTCTTGTGCTTAGTATAAACGACAACAATCAATAATAATAATAATAATAATAATTATTATTATTATTATTATAATAATTAATGAAGACTAAAACACTTATAGTACCCCAATCGAAAATTGCAACAAAATTTGAAACTGTTTCGTAAGAGTTAGCGAATGAAACCGTAGAGCCAGACATAAGAGGGAAAGTCAACAGACAAGACAATCTCGACAGAACAAACAAGACGGAACATGGAAAAAAATTCTTTACATCACATACAATCATGAACAATACGGACCACACCAAACAACAGGTTGAACTCAGAACCTTAGAAAGCAGTTCCCGACTCCTTTAATAAAACCGACGTATTTTTCATTTTCAATCCCGTAGTAGTCATTTCAGGGTTAAGGGGAAGGTTTCATGAGATAACAACCTCCAGGTGGAGACAGCGAACAGTTAGTTTATGGTTTACTCCGCAACATTAAAGGAAGGGATCCGTCTTCATCTTATCGGCCGACAAGATTGTTTTGTCAACTGTAATTTCTGAAGTGATGACTTTAACCAAGGAGCAACATATCGATAGTTGAGGATTTTCTGTATCAAAGACCCAACTCCAGAAAATTGCTGTATTCGATACAAGCTCTTGAAAAACTTTGAGCTTGGAAATATGAAAGCAATACGCCGGGAACGCTGCAATTAAACTGTACAGAATGTTGACTTTTTCGAAGTTCAAATTTTTTCATATAGTTTTGTGTGATTACTTCACAATGATACCTATCGTATTATACATCGTTTTGGATTCTAATATTTGTCGCAGCTTATATGCAGTTGAAAATTCTTCTGGACATTAATACAGTTTTCGCATGGAGTGTAATCTTAATCTTAAATCTGCCTCCTTTTTAGTGCAATCAGTCAATTGCCTCGGGTAACAAGACATGATAAAAGGACGAGAGTCGTTAAGGTCTGTTTTTTTGGCTCAAGAATGTGGCTGAAAAAAAAGTTGTTAGCATCTAATATTTTATATTTTGTATTAAATAATGTCTATAAAAAGAAAATTCAACAGAATTTTCAGTTTAATTAGTTAAACAATGCCCAGATGACACCTCGATGTTGCTTAAAATATTAAAATACTAAGAAATACTTCATTTGATACATCATTTGCATTCGCATAAAACATCTTAATCAAACTTTGCACAATTAAAGATATAACAAGTTCAAAAGTTGAGTTAAAATATCTTCCTGATGTTTTCTTGCGAACATATCTATTTTGAACAAAACATCAAACAAAATTCAGTAATTTTACAGAAAAATGTCACATTCTTGTTTAAATAGTCAAATATTCCCTTTCGTTTTGTCGAAATGATGAAAAGTATATAAGAAAAAGTCATCAATTATTAAAAGTATTCTTGTAGTATTGTTCTCGGAAAACGAACAACAAAATTCTCGGAAATGTCGCAAGACTAAAAAATACATATATTTTTAAAACATGTTACGGGGTTAAATAGGACACTTTAAAGGTAATTCTTGTCCAGTTTAGATATTAATTAGAAAAGTGACACCGTACAATATTGTTCTGAAAAATTTTCTTGTGTCATATAAAAAGATAAAATGTTGAAGCTTTTTTGCCACATACATTTCGATACATGAAATAGGAAATATGCACAAGGCTCTTTCCGTGGTGAAAAATTTTGATATCCAGGAAAAGAAAACTGGTCTTCAACGATTTTTAAGCATTTACTAAGGAAAACCTCTTTTTTTACACGTATTTGATAAAATAAAAGTATCATCGTTCAAGTGCACTTCTGTGTGCACAAATTAGTGTGTGATCTTATTGAAATTTACCCCATATATTCTTTTTTAAAATTATTATCGCAACTTAAATAACACGCAATGTATAGTTTCCTTTATTATTTTTATCCAATTTTACCTGTAGCCACGAAACCGGAAAGTATGGATATGGTTTAGAATGGCAGCCACAATTCTTAGAGTCTAGTATAATTTGGTTCTAACCGTCACAGACAAGAAGAAAGTTATTGACTTATTCTTATAGGGTCCCATGTCCAAGTTATTGGAGGAATGTGTGAAAATATATTTCATAATTTTATTCATACAAAATAATGAGCAAACACATGTTACATGAGATTTAGTATTTTTGTACTGATGCAATGTTACGTTGAAATCCCTTTAAGCATGAAATTATATTATAACATATATCTCATGTTATTGGCCATCAATTGCTTGTTATACATGCTAACGGCATTGTAAAGAATTTTCCGTTTCTCGGTTTTATTTGTGTTGTTTTTATCATTATTTATGCACTACAGTTTAACGTTAATTTGCTGGTTCAGCTGCCTCCACAGCGACAAAGTTTTATTATTTTTATGTGTTCGTGTTACTCCAGCTTTGGTTTTCAGTGAAGCGTTGTTTGTTCTATTTTTGTCTTTCGTTTAATTTTGTTGGTCATGGTCTTGTCTGTCTTCCGACTTCACGATTCTGTCTGTCCCTTTGGTATCTTCGAATTTCTTTTACAAGTCTTCATATTCATAAATGTATTATGATATTGCTAAAGAATCATTTTCCCGGTTGTTAATTTTGACTTTAAAATTAAGCAGTCATTGTGCAAACAAAAAATATATGCCATTAAAACAGCAAAAAACTAAACGACGCCATCATGAATTGGTTGATCCATGTGGTATCAGTGTATCTAAACTAGTTGTGGACATGTCACTGGTAATAAGACAACGAGTTTGATTGACGTTAAACTGGCTTAACGTTTAAGGATTCCACGACGGGTGATACGCACAGGTTTGAAGGTGGGGTTTTTCCCTTCGGAGCACCTGATCTCACTCATATTTTGTAAAGGAGTTCGTGGAGTCAAAGCCTTTGTTCATTTTGTTTTCATTTTGTCTTTTGGTTGTTAAGGGTTTGGACTATGCAGTTTTGATATCTCATATGGGTATTCTTCATTGGACTTAACAATTCTTTTCTTACGTATGTGTTTACCTTCCTTGACTATCAATTAAGGTTGCATTCATCATGTCCTTATATACTTGTGTGTCTTATAAGGGGAAACCACTCCAGGCCGTTCAACTTTTCTTGTTGCTATAATGCAAATATGTTGACGATGAGTGCATATAGGTTGAAATCATGACAAACTGAACATTTTTTCTTTATTTTTTTTTTTTTATTTTCACTTAAGGCTATATTTAATGTTCAAAAATGTTATCGGATATTTCTCAGGTAAATCATGTTTATTTTTTCCAAAACGATCAAAAAGTAATCTTTTACCAATCCATTGTTGTCATAAAAGGAATATCTTCAAAAACTGCAACAAAAAAGCAACCTTGCACTGCATGTACTTTATTACAAAACTTCTTTTGATGTGCAAAACATTGATCTTCAATAGGAAAATGAAAAGATAGGAGGTAAATGTCAGAGAGAATCCACTCCAACCACGAGAAAAAAAGGGAATTCACAAAATTGATGTCTCCATAAAGCCTTAAACTAGGGTGGAATACCTTCGTTTTGGATACAATTCCCGATTTGGGACAGGCACCATGTGGCAGTGTTAAATTAGTTTATTGGGTATGTAGCCCTCCCTCAACGAGTGGTCGAAAGACAAAATGAAGCAAAAAAAGCAGTAACCGACGAACTATAAAAACAATCGAAAGTCAACCAATTCGACTAGAGACGAAGGTTAAATTTTTTAAAACTTCGATATCTTTGCCAAATCTTGATTGGTTTTTAAGAAACTTGCTTAGAAGATTCTTTATGGTGTAGATATATCGCTCAAAGAAAAATATTGGAAAAAATAAGTTTTATTGATTTTTTTCATAATTTGTTCGAAAATTTTGAAGGGGTTTTTGCTCTTAAGTTTGGGTTAAACCAAAGGTTAAAATTTTGTTTTCTACACAATTAATGCATATTTCAAATTATTTGTCGAGGATTTATTTGGCCGACCCCTCCGACATAAAGAATTAATTTGGTGTGTATGATGTTATGGCCGAAAACCTGTCTTTGCGTGTCGTTTGAATGGCTTAAGACGACAACCGTACGATTAGGATTTCCTTTTAGAGGACTTCAATTTGCCAGTGAAGGTACAGAAACTTATTTATTAAGTTTATTTACATATAAATGTATTTATTTAACATGGGTAACTTTGTATTTTATATACAGACTTAATCCAAGACCCAGGTCACAGAAAAATCTGCAGAAAACATCAACCAATCTTCAGCTGCTGAAAATAATACACGGAAAATTTGCAGTTTATTCCTATGTTGTTATTCCAGTTTAAATCTAGATTGTAGTTCCAGACATTAGAGACCTGTTTGTGGATTCCAGATAGGCCTCCTCTGCTATTGATATTACCGACTGGACGCAATGCACATGATAGGAATAACTCAAGCCTTACACCAAAAACTAAGCATATTGCTTACTGGGGTGCTGTTATTTAGAAGTTCAGTTACCCATACCGGTATACTGTTAGCAGTAATGACGGTTTTTGTAACAATGAAAAATTTAGCTGTATGGCGGTACAAGCTAGGATTGGGCAGATATACCCATTTGTATTTGTTATTAACATTGTGATTTTTCTTACCAGTACTTATTCGACAATATATCTTACAGAATTTATATATGATGCAGACTGTTATGAGCAAACTTTAAGGTTTTTCCTCTCAACACACGGGTCCATTACAATTTTGTTTTAATAAGATTAGATCTCTTTTATGGACTTTGTAATGATTTGCCATATAAACATTTTAGGATGGCAAATGGGGTAGTTCCTATAGACCAAATTAAAAAAAAATTTTACACAACAATAAGTGTCTGATAAAATACTGATTAATTAATATTTTTATAATTCAATTTTAAATTCTTTATAATGGAAAATTTGCCTTTTTCAATAGGAATGAAATATGTTTTGTATAAAACCAATTTTTGAGGTGTTTTGTTCAAAATATAAATGTGTGTACATTCAACAAGAAGATATTTTAACTAAATATTTGTACTTGATTATTCTTTAGTTGAGCAAACGATCGGTTCTGTTGCTTTTTGCGAACTGAATCAAATAGTTGCAATTGTTGTATCATTTTTTTCATTTTGAGTATTTTAAGATTTCAAGCAATTTCTAGGTGTCATGTGACCGTTGAAGAACCAATTAAAAACTGCTTGAATTTCTTTTAATAATTATTTTAATGCAAACCTGGAAGAATAATAAATATTTTAATTTGATTTATAGCAAAATCCTGGGTCAAAAATGTGGTTAACAACCTTTGTCCTGTTAAAATACGTATTATGTACAAATAATTTTTGTATTTGTCAGATTCTGTAAACCTAATAAAGGGGTGAATGGCCTTTTCGTGAAAGGTTATAAAAAAGCTAAACATTCTTTAAGTTGCTTTTCTCCAAACTTTTACCTCTTTCACCCATTTAATCCTCTGCTGCAGTAAAAGTTACATCCGACAAAGTAATTTGGGTTGCAATGTAATACAAAAGCTCATGTAGACGTTGCTACAAAATGTCTAACATGTTATCTAGGTATAGTTTAAAAAACAGTGTTTTTTCTTTATTATATGAATATTCAAAGTTAGAAGCCGAGTCGAGTGATTGCCAACTAAGAAACTAAAGTCAACTAAATAACAAATGTTCACAAAGCAAAATTTTTATCATTTACTGTTAATATGAGCATGTGTCACATTTGAAACGAAATCCTGATTTCTAGGGACATATTTCTTCTATTTTTTATTTGTTAAACGTATTAAAATAGAAGGAATGTATGTGCAAGTGAAATTATAAAAGCTGAAATTCAGCATATTCATGTAATAATTAAATTTTATTTAATGGCCTCGTTGGTATAAAGGTTAGCGTGCTCGCCTTGAGTGCAAGCCCTGATAGTGTTGATAAGATTCCCGATGGGTCAAACCAAATACATTAAAATTGGTGTTTGCTCCTTCTCCGCTCAGCATGCAGCATTTAGGAGTAAAAGCAAAGACTGGTAGGTCCAGAGTCAGAATAATGTGTAGTGGTAAAGTTTCATGTATTCTGGTGGACTGTTGCTTTCGTGAGCTAGCACGATAAAAATCCGCCACAGCGTGTTGGTTTATACAAAGCAGGATTCATTTATCATCATTCATTTATATGCTCACGTCCTGAATATGCACTGTACCTAAAGCAATAATCAATCAATTAGTTAGTCAATTAAATTTATTTTATTTATAGGAATCATTAAATTGGAACACGCAGTTAGTTGTAATAAAAGTTTCAAAGATAAAAAGTTTAAGCATGGATTTGCATGTGTAGTTATCCTAAGTAACCACCAATCGCTTTATATCTGAGTACCAGAGGTTGACATAAGACAGCAATCTTGCCATATTGCAGCACTCAATTTTCAAATCAATCCATTCAGTTGGAGCCGAGACATTTGTGACGAAATATTTCTTATTCCATATAATTAAAGTCTTATAAACAGGTAACAACCAAAATCTCTTTCAACATATGTCCTATTTAATATAAATCCTAATTTTCAAATCAAAACAAAGCATCGGGAGTTCAGATTTCCATGACATGGGAAAAATTGCGAATTCCCATGAAATAGGAGGTTGATATCAAGCAGCCACTTAAATCGCTTACAATATATGTCTTATTTATATAATTTTCAAATAAATCCATGCATTGGGAGCCTAGATTTTTATTAAAACTGGGAAAATGGCATAGTCTAATGAAACGGGATGTTGATACCAAGCAGCAACCATAATCGCTTACAACATATGTCCATCTATATTAAACTACATTCCAATTTTCAAATTCTTCAATGCAGTGGGAGGTGAGATTATTGTGACGAAAATGTTCTATATCGACCTCTTTCAAATAAAATATCAAAGTCTTACGAAACAGGAATATTCTCGAATTGTTAACAGTAAGTATACCTGAAGGACGTCAATAAAGCCATCCAGACCTCATTCTAGAAACAAAAAACACATTGCCGTGCAATATGATTCACCAGAATGTCGTAGGAGCAATCGTTTTCAGTGAATGGTACCAAAATGGGCCACACTGAAAGAATAAACTAGTCAAATT
>JAULBM010302166.1:0-14723 GCA_032357055.1 Geukensia granosissima
GAAACCAAAAGATTGAGCCAACTTCTTCTCTTTTCTCTGTAGAAGGCTCTGTATAAAGTCAGCTTCATACGAATAAAAAATATAAATAAATATAAAAAGAAAAGACTTGACGTAAATGTCATAAAGACCACGCCACATCTTACCAAGCAGATATCAAATTTTGAAATATGGCTTTCAACAAGGGTGAAGACAGCTCCTTGTGACGAGCTCTAAATTGCCCGACTAAAAACATACCCCGAAAAGGCTTTTATATTCGTGAAGTCATGATACTATTTGATTTTACATAAAAGTATTTATCCTGCAATTCAGCATTTTATACAAATACGAGTGTAGGAATACAACCCTTTTCGAAAACCCATTTCCGGATGGCCGTGTTTCCTTCCAAAATTAAAATTTACCATTCTGGTTCCCAGCTTACGGGTAGTATGATGAAAATTTTCCATAGAAATCACCGTTAAAAGGTGCATCAATTTCTGTCGAGGACAAATAGTTAAAGCTTTCATTTTTAGGTTTTATAAAATAAAATGTGAAGCGTAAATACCTTAACTAATTCTGACAGTCGTAGAAACAAAACGCAGTAAGATAGTGTACAGAGAAAAGTACGGATTTTTCTATACTTGCTTCTTTTGGTGATGTGATGTACTACCCACAAAGTGGAACAACTCTTACAAAATCTTTTTAATCCAAACTCTGATATCCGGAAATAGGTTTTCTGAAAAGACTTTCGTATATAGCATAATGTTGTTTCCTGTTATCCAACGCATTATGAACGATCCGGTATATAAGTTTCAGTAACCAGTTGACTGGTGTCTTCAAATACGTATGTGTTCTGAAGATAGATAGAAATCATAAAACGATTCAACAATTTTAGAAAGAAAATCGTCTATTTATTTACCTTTTAAGAATTTCAGGATAAAAACAATGCATGTACACTGCCCGAAAATATCAAATAATCTGACAGGAAACTTGCACCGAAAACTTGTAATAAAAGACATAGAACTGGGGTTTTAACAACAATGTTTTAAAGGGGGCCTGGGTGGCCGAGTGGTCTATGTAGTTGCTTACCTGTACAAATCTCTGTAGCCTATCAGCTATACGGCGTGAGTTCTCGTCTGACTTTGTACGATACAAAAACAGGTTGAGCTTAACTCGCATCGCACGTGATAAGGTTTGTCAGTTACCTGCCCAACGTCGGTGGTTTCTCCGGGTACTCCGGCTTCCTCCACCAGTAAAACTGACCGCCGCGATATCGATATGACTGAAATATTGAAAGTGGCGTAAAACCCCAAATAAACAAACAAACAAAAATCAATGTTTTAAAATCTCAATTGATTTCTGTTCTATGAAATGTTTCTTGTTGGTAGGCATTTATAGTTGTGCAGCACAGGTACTTGTCGGTGTGCCCCTAACACAAACAAGAACTATAAACATTTGGATTCCAATTTGCCGTTCAAATTAGCATCGGGCTTCAGGATCCGTGTCTGCTTGTCTCTATTATTTTGTAGTTTATTCAAACTTACTAAATATCACGTGCAGATACAAATTGTGTTCACTTATTAACTTAAAGTTTTTAACGTCTATAGGATTATAATTTGTCCTGAGGCATTCCTTGGCGTAGATTCATGAAAAAGAATCCACACTTTAATGAATAGGCTGACGTCACAACAATGATTTAAACGACCTCAAAATCCAGGAATGTATATATTTATCAATTATGGACTTTTTTTTGAGGTCAATACGTTATATATCACTCTTCCAGGTACATATATAACGTATTGACCGAGACAAAAGTCCTTAATTTTTATATATGTATAAACAAGGACATTTTTTAAGGCTTCAATGAAACATAATAACAATACAGGGCCTGGATGTTCTATTTCATACTTGTCTTGTAGGGAAATTAAAAAATTATTCATTAAATCTTTCAAATTCTACGAACTACATATCCGGATCTAAATTTAGTAACTCCGAGTCAATATCATCTTAAAATAGTAAAACCGAGTCAATATCATCTAAAAATAATAAAACCGAGTCAATATCATCTAAAAATAGTAAAACCGAATCCGTACGTTTTTCATCATTGTAATCACGTGACTGTTTCAACCAATGAAGTAATAAGAAAATCTTCCCATATATAATATAAAGTTATATAATGTGGAGAAATAATTTGAAAACAGTACTATACAAAGGTTTATATTTAATATATTCATAAGGAAAAGATAAAAAAAGGAAATTTACCATCATACTCGGATGAGTCTTTCGGTGAATTCAACTTATTTAAATTTGGTTCATTTTTATAGGATTTAACTACACATAAGCCAAAAGTGTTGAATAAACTGAATCATAACTGGTTCGGGTAACGATAATTTGGTGTGAATATGACGTGCAAATTAAATATACATATTCTGCTGTGCGTATTAATGGCTTAAATATAAGAAACAAAACATAACAATGTCCCCATAAAGCGTCGGAGTCATAACTATAACTGTAATCACCGGTTATATTATTGCATACAATTCGGTCCTACCGAAGGGTTCTACTCTTGAATTTTAACGAAATAAACAAATACACTTCACTATCTTGATCATTTCCTTTATAAAATATATAAAGTATACATTAATTTTATGTTATAAAATATATCGAGGACACAAAAAAAACAACTCACACTAGCATGAAAAATTTATTATTTGAATCCCAAGTATAGGGTCTTACAAAGTTTACAGGGCGCAATAAGGGATAGTCGTCCCCAAAACCTAAAAAAGTAAAGTAACAATATCCCCAAAATACTCCACATGTAACTTAACATATTTACCATTAACAATGCGAGCTCGGGTAGTCTGAAATGGTGTGTATTTCTTGGATTTTAAATATTTAGAACAATTAATTTTAAAATTTTAGACGATGTTTCCTTGATACATGTAGTTCCCACATTTTTAATGTCTAATGGTTAGACAACACAACTTGTGGATTTGTTCCCTTGCATTAAAATGAACCCAAATAAGCTGTCAAAGAATATTTATAATTATTGAACGGAGAAATGAATATTTTTTTCTATGTCAATACTTTGATGACTTTGATAGAAGTTTTTGTTATTACTTTCTGCTTGGTTAATGAAGTAATATTTTCTTGTTAATACATGCACAGATACTTGAGGTAGAGGCCCACGAAGATACCTGCCATCCCAGCTGTCAGACTTATCCGACAAGAAATTAATCAATGAATGTTTTACAGATATTGCTGCATTTGTTTTAATTCCAAAATACTGAAAGTCTTCGGAACATATCCCACTTAATAGTTGTCCCTACTGCTGAATTTGGTATTCTATTTCGATTTGTTTACTTTTTTTACAACTTGTTTATCTCGGATGTTTTGGATCTATGCTACTATAGGAGGTAAGTCCTTGAAAGATCCACACATCAAATTGAATTCATCATATTTGTTCAATATTGGTAAACCCGTATTTCACAATATAAAAATTATATGTCTGCCAAATAAGAATTAACATAAGGAACCGGTTGCTGATTATTTCCAGATCTATTTCTTGCTCGTGGAACATCGTCAACGCAGATAACACAGAAGTGTTGATTTCAGTCATATACATGGATGTCGAAGTCGAATCAACATCGCCAATATTGAAATGCTATGATAGTGTTCAAATTCGAGGTAACTTACTGCATATAGTATCTGTTGTCATTAAAATAACGTCAGTACATGTGTATTTATGAGATAAAGCTGTTACCGACTATGTAAGTTTTCCGTTTTGACCTGAAAAATGGCCACCACGATGAAAAATTAAATAAAAAAGAAAAAAATATATACTTCAAGAATATAACATGCACAATCGTTAGTGTACTTGTTTTTTTTTTTTTTTCTTCATCGGGATAACTTAAGCAGGTCTAAAATAGTGAAGTCAATTTTTGTCGTGCTTATGGGAACCTCAAGATCTTGAAATTATGATTGATGGGTTCTACCGGATATATACATCATATCTTTCATTTATGTTACTTTTTAGACGTTAACTTCTTAAAACATGTAAAAAGATCAAACTCCTGTACTTATAAACCCGGAACTAAATAACATCAAACAAACGCCCTTCTGACTAAATCCCATGATATCAAATCAAAAACAAGACGTCTTGGTGGATGAAATGTAATAATTTTGATCAATATGTATGACAAAGTTTTTTGGTGGGGTCCATGTTGTTCATTTATTTTTTAGTTTTTAGTGTTGTGTTTTTGTCGTTTTGGTCTTGTCCTCGTTTTTCTCCGGAGTTTGTCAGTACTTTAACATTTTCCCTTTTCCTCGAATATCCCCTTGGTATTTCTCGACACATTTCCTATAATATTACTAGGCTTAATCGACCAGCAAGTTTTGTTATGAAAACTGGATTTAGCCTAGATAGTAGACTGCTTAATTTTGATATCACAAGCCAAAAATTTTTGAATCGAAAATAAAATTAATATATATAAAAACCTTTTTGAAATTTAAATGCATTAGAGAAACATTTGAAAACATTAAAATATAAATTGTGAAGTAATCTCCATGATGTCGCATCGGTATATTTCACATTTTATATTACATAACAAGGAGAAAAAAGTATGTAACACATTGAAAAGTTGTATTAGAAAATAATACCTGCTGCTCATATTGAATGACGATGGCTCGGTGATTCGTTAAATTTCGAATAACTTAAATAAACTTATGTCTGTTTGAAAATTATACATTGACTTACCTACACTCAGTGCTAAAGATGGTCCATAGAGAACTATTGACATATAAAACAGCTGAAAATAAAAACCTCAATGTTATTCAAGACGTTAAAATCATTATCTTTCACGATTTACTTTTGTTTCTTTTCCACGAAAAAATATCTATTTCATTTCTCGAAAATCTTTTGTTTCATTTTCGCAATTAAAAGCTAACTAAAGAGTCATATATCTTTAATTTAATTGATTGATTGATTGATTGGTGTTTAAGGCCACGTCGGCAGTATTTCAGCCATATCGCGGTTGGAACATACACAATATTTACTAAAATTAAATCAGAAGTAAGATATTCAGTACTTAAATTGTTGGTTTGGTTTATTTCAAATAAAAATACTCTTAAAAGTCAAGATTAAACTGTAAAAGGCAATATCACAGACAGAACAAACAAAAGATTTGTTAAAATAAAATATCACAGATAAAGATGTGCGATAGCAAATCATACTTGTATTAATTTAAAAATCATTAAACTCAAGTTTTATCAAACATGTTATCTGCAAGAACTTATTAGTCTTAAATGTAAAACTCTTTAAAATGTAGTTGTATAAGTGGCTCTCAAATATGTGCAAAAACTAAATTATTTATTCCAAAGTTTACTTTGTGAAATTTATATATAAACAAACTATTTTACGGAAAAAAAATATTTAAACCCGATTCTTACACACTTTATGTACAAAATGGCCACCAAAATGCCTCATTTTTGCTCATTTGTACTGTTTTTATTGTTGGCCATTGATAATCGTATTTTTTACAATCGAGATAGTTATAAACGAAATATACATTCGTTTAACTATCTCTTTACAATCGAGATAGTTATAAACGAACAATACATTCGTTTAACTATCTCGATTGTAAAAAACGATTTCTTCTTTTAACATCCGAACCACATAAGTCGAACAAAAAATCACCTTATCCGACTGGAGAGTATATGGAAAACAATATCTGAAAACGGAAGCGAAAAATGTAACAATATATGTACCACCAAAACCACTTTGAATGTTCTGACTAGAACGTCGAACCTGTACTGTACTTTTTTTGAATAAGTTTGTTTAACAATGAGATTCAATAGATAGAATGTAGGATGCGATATCTCTTTTTGTATTTCACACCAATTATATCTACTTTATACAGACTTTGGTTCAAAGGACATTAAGTTTAAAATTTTACGTTTTGAAATTCGTTCAAGTCAACTTTACACGCAATTTAAAGGGGTACAACTTACTGGAAAAAAATCGTTTTAGAACTTTCACGCTGATTGCTATGACGCCAGACTTGTTTACCGCTTTTACATTTATTTAAATTGGATATAAAACATTTGTTTTTTTTTCTATAAATCGACAGGGTAAAGGACTATATTCATGTAGATCTGTTTTAATCAGAGTGTAAAACGCATTATGGAATACAGATTATTTAAATGAATATTACCTAAAGCTAAAGGCATTTAAAGATGTTTTTTTATTTTAACTTTGAAGTTAAAGGGGAGTAATACAGACATTAAATTTTCTTCTTTACGTATTGTATTAATACGGAGATGTAAATATTATAGCACTCTTAGTACTTTAAGATTTATAGCATAGCAAAATTCTCCATATTTATTCAACGCTGGTAATTTTATATTTTGAAGCCACTTGGTCGATATCATGTATCCGAGGGTATTCACCAGCCCAGTTGTCAGACTTGTCTGACATGAAATTTAACAAACAATGTTTTTACGGAAATTTGCTGCATATGTTAAAATTCTTAAGCAAAGGCCTCGAACATTACTGCATTTAGTAGTTGTCGCTGCCATATGATTTGGTTTCAAATTTCGATTTGTGTGGATTTTGAGTGGTTCTTTTGCTATGTTTAGATATTGGACTAACTATGTTTTGGTTCTAGTGCTACTGATAAGAACTCCTTGAAATGTACATATATCATACAAAAGTTATTCATATTTATTCAACATTACTAATTTTCTATTTAAAAGAGTTGTTAAATTACATGACGTATGGGGGGAGACATTTAAGTTATCTTTTATTAAATTGTACGTGTTGAAATTTAGAAATTGTACAAAAATGTTATTATTTAAATATCTGGATATATTCATATGACGGGATATGTACATAATACTATTCAGCTGAATAATTGCTACATATTATAACTTTGTAATAACACTGACCATTGAAAATTGTAGCTGTCATGTAGTACTTTCTGCATGCGTGTTTTTTATGATCTGCCTTTTTTAGAAAACGTTTTCAACCCCTCCCTTAATTTTGCGTGCTTTTACAGTATTCAACAATATTTGGTATCAGGTGGGAAAGCCTTATTACCTCACAAATTCGAGCTTCTCTTTTTACAAAATGTCATATCCTGCCTTTTTTCAAATTCCTTCCATGCCTTCCGCTTTTGATGTATAATAGTCGATGCCTTATCTTAAAAAGTTACAATTTGATACCTAGTTTTGCATTCTTGAACAGGATAATAATAAAATAATGAGACACAAGAATAGAATGAAAATGATAATGCTGAAATTAATGTCATAACACTTACCATCCAAAATAAGAAGACAATACAGGCAATAATTCTTACCAGTTTACCAAATCTCATCTGTATATACTGCAAAAGAAACCCATTTCAATCATCAAACAAGGACTTCTGCAATATAAAACAGTGGCAGATCAAGATTTTCCCCAAAAACAGCTTTCGATTATAATGTCGAGCCCGGACAAAATTTTAATCCTTGCAAATGTTTGAAAATTTCCGGAATAGCGGACCAGGTGCTCTTTGTACCCTTGTTGGAAAACACCACAAAGGGATAATTATCACTATTTCAAATCACATTTTCGTGTGCTGCTATAGAATAAAAGTAAAATGCAACTCCAGAATAGTAAGTCACCGCATTCATTGTTGTTCCTCATATTACAATTAGAAAAGTTTATACACCAATCAAGGACACAACAAGGGGCATACAACATGGAATATAATTATTGTTAAGACAAATTAAATGTACAACGTCAAATATAAACAAGTCACATAACCAAACATATATTAAAGTTATGTAAAATAAGAAGCATTTTGTACCAAATAGAGTTTGCAGTATTGAACATGCAAGTATTTATTGTATTATTCTCCAATGAACTCAGACATACTAGATGTTATCAAGAGACATCGGATACCAAGGACTAATATTTAAATGTCTGCAGCTATGTGTGTTTACATTTATTTTTATTATGGTTAGTGTAATAAGTGTTGAAAACAGTTCCACCATCAAACGACCTCCCGCACGCACAAAGGCAAGAACAGCATGAACGTGCTCAATACAAGAATGTAATATTACACTAATTCTCACTTTTCAATAAGAGCATACAACTCAAGCACTGGGGTGGCTTTTTAATATCTCCAAACAGTTCAAGAGGAAAACTCCGTATTAATATTTAAAAGAAAGAATATTGAATATCTACAGGAGAATTTTTTGGCACAAAGTTATATTTCAGTATTAAAGAAGCCAGCGCGCGTTTTTCTTACATTTTCACATGTTGATCCAACGAACCAAAGGTCTGAATATTTATTTGCAACATGCTTTTGTTATGAATATGTATTTTTATCCTTGCAAGCAGTGAATATTTATTTCCAAAATCCTCCAAATACTACAGGACTATCAGAGGCGGAGCAGGATTAAGAAGAGACACAAGAGCATGCAATACAGAAAATAACATTATATTATATTTAATAGTAATTAAGAAAAAGAGAAAGATGTATGGGATGAGTGTGTTTTCCGTTATTCTTTTTGTGACCATGCAATTTCATAGGCACATGCCATTAAGACCAGGGGAATAATGGGTAAATGGGTGGCTCTTATTTCATTTTTGTGGCGTTGTATACACCATACAGTGGTTAGGTCCGCCTCAATAAACCTGTTGCTGTGATATTATCTGAGACGCAACTTTATTCTATGCATGACGTCGAATGTATTTATTTTCGTATGACGGTCTCTTCAAAGTTAAATGGTCCTTATAACTGAAAAACAAACAAACTAACAGACACCTTTTGGCCTTCACCTGATACTGACTCTGGGTTCACAAATAAATTTATTCAATTTAAAAGTATACAACTATAGACTGTCTGTAATAATTTCTTTGGTGTAAGGAGATGTAAAACAGAAATAGTCTCAGTAACCACTCTTAAAACTATTCTTATAGATTTACAGGTGTCAAATTGAACACTGTAATCTCTTGTTGACATACGTTTTATTGTCGTTCTACAACTCTATTATTATGCTTGAAAGATACTTAGCTCAACTTGAAAATAACGCAGGACATCAATATATGGTCTCGTAAACAAATCATCGTTAATTGTACCTAACCTTTTGGCTCATATGGGCACAATATACGAATAAATATAATTAAAATTAAAAAAAATTAACATTAAAATTTAAGAAGACCATGTGAGGTTTTGCCATCACTTTTCGTCCGTCATTCCTCCGTCCGTCTACAATAACAAAAATCGGATCTGAAACCCATCAGCTAATTTGGACCAAACATTTGAGGAAATGTCCTTGGATGGTTCTACTAAAATGGTGTCCGGCATCTCCATCCGCCCTCCAAGATGGCCGCGGTATCTGAACCTACTTTACTTTCCAATGCCTTGAATGCCGCATTCAAGGTAACACAGAAAATGTGATTATTAATCGGCTGTAACATTTTGATCTCCCGAATATTATGGTCAAGATAGGAAGCTGTCCAAAATCCCCGCCGTCAAACCAACATGCAGGATACGCCACTGTCTGCAATTCAACTCCAATAGATGTTGCTAACATAATAATTGGATTAATATTCTTACAAACAACACCGCCACTGATATTTATCTTGATATATACCGCATTATATATTGATATATTTGCATAACGACAAACGGAATAATTTTGACGAACAGAATCTCATTAGTAATGTAATAAAATCATATTTACATATGCAAATCAGCAAACTTGGTTTATCCAGTGCATTTATTTACCAACGTTTGAAAAAGTGATAAGAAATTAATTAAGTTTACATTCAATACACAACGTTAGATTTTGAAGCAAACAATATTTAAAGTAATATTTTTGCCACATGATCAAATAATAAAACTCATGTTAAAATCGAATTGCTCAAATATTGAATGAATATTTCTCCTGGATATCATTTTATACACTAAATCTTGTTATCTTTACATCCGATCGTGGCTAGGAATAAGACATGGAGGGAAAGGTCTTACCTCAAATACACTGGTTATTCCCAAATTGTAAAATACAGGAATAAAGATATGAGCAGACATCGTAGCAGAGATTAAAAATCCCACGGAAATAAGCCAGTACATAGTATTATACTTGTATACTTCTGCTGGCGTTCCCAAAAGTGTGATTGCAGAGATGAAACTGGACAATAGCGACAAAGATACAGGAAACACAGATAAGTTCCGTCCAGCAAGCAGAAACTCTTTCTCACTGTTTTTCTTGCGATCTTTGATGGCATAATATAATCCGATTGCTGCAGAAATCAACAACGTGGCACCAAAGACTATGTAGTCTGCTGTTTGAAATAACGTTGATTCTCCTCTCTCCCAGCTGTAGGTATATGTTCTATTCCACATTTTCACCGGATTTACACTCTACAATTTGAGAGTACTGCAAAAGAATTCTTTTTTTAAACCTCACACTGAACAAGAAAATATGAATGTTCCAGTAATTCAGCACTAAAGAGCAATAGAACAATAATTTAACTTTTATATTTAAATTTGTATTTAATTATATTTCCTTCTCGTTGTTTTCCCTCAAATGCATTCAAAATATTAACATGTTGATCAAATAATGGTGATGACGTGATGAATACACCTTCTGTCCAGACAAGGGAGTCCCCCTTAAACTGGATAAATATGAGATTGATATGTTAAGATGTCAAGTTGTGGGTTATTGAAGCATATCGGATGACAAGATATAAAATAAGTTAATATATCCCTAACAGCTCGACAGGTAACTTCAGGTATATATAAGATATTGTAGGTGATAAACCTTCGGCAAGATTTTAGTTTTAGGTCATAGTAATCAATGCAAATGTGTGCCCTTATATTTTAAATTATAGATGTATTAGTTGTGGACCCCTTTAGAGTAATACAGATGTTCCCTTTATAATATTACATTTGCGTCCTTTTTGTCACTTCATTTGTGCCCATTTTGTTTTATACATGTGCACTAATAGTTTAATATAAATATATTAAAAAATATAAAAAACGGAGAAATATTTAATTGCAGTTGTAATTCTTGTCAACAGCACTACCAAAAAGAGAAATGTTTCTTAAATTGACATTTACTTATAAAATTAAAAAAATTAGAGATTTCAAAGTTCAATTTTGAGACATATTCATAAATAATGTTTGTTGAACAATTTTAAAAAAAGAATTTAACATTGTTTACAAAAATGTTGAATTCCATTGTAGATATAGAAGGCAAGAAAATTTCATCTAGCTGCTGGAAAAATCGGGGCATAGAAAATTGTTAGCACTTTGGGAATTATACTCAAAACTCAAAAACCTTTAATTTCCATTCTCTGATTTATGTCATGACAGATATTTGGAGCTATTTAACCATTCATGTCCTCTTTCCATATTTAGTAGTAATCCCAATTGTTGTATTTCAAACAGGATTGGGGAGGTTGTACCTGACGCGAATTTTCCCGCTATATTTTATTGCTTGTATACGAAATCATTTGTTTCGCTTTGTTACATTTATCTACAACTTAAATTCGTTTATCACCGTTTGACACTTGAACATGAACTTAACGTTTTTTAAAACAAATAAGGAGAAACGAGTATGCAGCAAGAGTTTGATGGATACACATTTAGGTGTAGGACAATTTTAAAGAGAACGGGGGACATTCCGGGAGATGCACTGTGAAAACATGTAAAGCAAGTGTAAAGACGGATAAAATGTGTACCGTAATTGTGTAACGACATGTATGAGGATATAGAACGCTTTTACACAAAAAATAAATCAACGAGACCATATGTAGATGATTGATGATCGACGAATCACACCGATACCCATGTTGTAAAAAAAAAAAAAAAACTGATGGAAAACACTAAAACGTTTTTATTGAATACCCAGATATAGTTAACTCTTATGATGAAAAAAATTAATATTAATTTTAAATCCGTTATCTTCATTCACAGTTCACTAGAACTGAGGACAGAAAGCACTTTTTGCTTGAATGTAGATCGACTCATAGATCGGTAGGTATAATTGTACATTTTATTGAAGATAAGGTGTAGATAATTGTTTAAAATAGCATATTTTATCTAAATAAAGGCTTACATCAATAAAATACCCTATTTGAAAGAAGATTCCCTCACTAAATTTAGACTACTTCAGAGAAAAGAACAAAAATTTTCAGAAGTGATATATTTTTTGATAAATTGTGTTAGGGTTGGGAACAAAAAAATAGGGATGGTCAGGTGACAGTAAACTCACATTCTTTTTTTGGCCTAGCAGATGGCAAAAACACCATACCATAATTTCATAGGAAGAAATGTATTTTAAAGATTTATTTTTGACAACCTCTTTTAGTAATGAAAAAATTGTGTGTATTTTAGGTTATACACTCAATAATCCAATGTTTTCCTTTTATTTTCCTTTTCTTTTCCTTTTATATTTTTCTAAACTAAATATCAACAATATAACAATAAGTCAACAGTCACAACCACAGGATGTGAAAAAATGTGAAATTTTACAATAAGGAAGAATTGCATTTGTATCAACTTGTAGCTAAAGCATAGTCATTTTTTAAATTCTACGATAGTGACGCATGCTATTTCAATTCAGCAAACATCTGTAATTTTTGGTGACCGCATCATATCGTCTGTTAATTTTACAAGTTATCAAATTTTGCTATGTCAGCGCACGATATAATACATGTTGCTAGGAATGGGCGAAGCTTTCAAAAATTAGTGCAAATTTACAGATGGTTTTTATCCAATGAAAAAAACGACATTTCTGCATGAAGTATAATAAAAACAAATATCACTTACATATGTATCAAGAAATACCAAGGGGATATTCGTTCAGAGTTCTTCCCCAGTGACCCCGCTTTGCATCATAACAAGCATTAATAAGAAGGGATCAATTGATCTATATACTTATTTGCAAATACATGAAGCAATGAATTGATTGATTGGTGCTAAATGCTATGTTGCCTATATTTCAGCTGAAGCAATCAACTATTGACATATATCACAAAGGACAAATGACCTAAATTTTAAACAATTTGGGGGAGTTTACATTAGAAATTTCTTGCAAGAGAGTTGAGACAATGCTAAAAGAAAAAATGGTTGAATCAGAACATAAGAGGTCTCAATACCTGTACAACAATAATGTCAACAAAAAGTTGAATATATGTGTTGTCTTTAAAATATGATTAATTTGGCTATTTTTAACTAAATAAATTACCAACTAAATAATTTTCCAGTTAATTCATTGAAATAAAATTAAATACATATTAAGGTACAATGCCCATAAAATTCAAAGAAAATAACAAGAACAATTAGCTATGAAAATTGTAAACTGAAAATTTTGCAATCCTTCAAATGACAAGGTGGTAAAAAAATGTAAATAAGTCATGGATTTTCTGGAAATACACTGATATTTAATTTATACTGTTTGCATGACAAGTGTTATTGTGATAAGAAAAAAATTATGGCAATAATGCAAACAAGAAGGTTATCAGAGCTCCAGATAAGCTGCATTTTGGGGAAATTACCCAATCAAAATTAACAAAAACCCAATTAATTAAGCTGTTGATGGGTTTTGAAACCCTACTGAATTAACATTTACCTTATATATTGACAACCACCTGAGTTTTCATCCAAAAGCACTGTAATGAAATGGGTTGATATGCAAATCAAAAATGCACCAAAGACAAGTTACTGTTCAAGCTCTATATTGTAACATTGTTAAAAGTCTATAAGGAACCTATTTTTCAAGCTAACTATTCTTTTATTGTATATTTTACAAGTATTGTATACATTAATGTTAAATGATAATGGAAAGTACTGAATAGTTTCATGAACTTTTGACTTAAAAACACAATTAGTGGGAAAACGAGGGGGTGAAGCTAAATCTATAAAGCATTTAACACCCATTTGGTTGAGAAAAATAGTGAGTAATTTACCCAATACATTAAGGAGGTAGACCTAGGTTCAAATGTTTGATAAAAGGTTATCTGCACTTGATAAATGGTTAATAGCCTCAGTAGGCTCAGAGCTCCAGATAAGATTTAATGTATTGGGTGAATTACTCACTATTTTTCTCAACCAACTGGGTGATGAGTTGTAAATTGCTTCATAGGTTTAGCTTCACCCCCTCATCTTGCTACCCATTGGGTTTTTTTAACTCCCAACTTTTGTGTAATTTCCATAATCATTTAATATTAAAGTAAACAATACTTGTAAAACATACAAAAAAGAGTATTGTGAGCTTGAAGAAATAGATTGCTTATAAACTTTTCAAAATGTGATAATATAGAGCTTAAACATGAACTTGTCTTTGTTGCATTTATTACCAGTCTTGATTTGAATAATCAACCCACTTCATTACAGTGCTTTTGGGTGAAAACTTGGGTGGTTGTCATAATATAAGGTTATTTTTATTTCAAATAGGGTTTCAAAACCCATCAACAGCTAAATTAATTGAGTTTTGTTATTTTGGATTGGCATGATTGGGTAATTACCCCAAAATGCAGCTTATCTGGAGCTCTGAAACTTCAAGGAATTACATATTTTGGATAATATAACACATGCAAAACTCATCATAGTCGAGATTGGACAGACCCAGACACCTCAACAGGTGCAGGATGTGTAATAAAACAGAGGTGCTTCACAAGCACATAATACGACCGCAGCACGTTGAAATGTGAAAGGTGGACAAAAGATCTTTTGGGTAAGTGTGGACACAGT
>JAULBM010302177.1:0-14722 GCA_032357055.1 Geukensia granosissima
TTCAGTGTAGTGTTGTGTGTTCTGTGTTTGTCTTTCGTTTCATTTTGTTGGCCATGGTCTTGTCTGTCCTCGACTTGACGATTTCTGTCTGCACTTTTGGTATCTTCGAATTCCTTTTTCAATTGTTTTAAAAATACCGAATATTGCAAACTTGATATTTATCCGATTATATTACAAGAAAAATTCATTACTTGCTGTCCCATTAAGAGATTATTTGGGTAAAAACTGAAATTTTGACGTCCTGCGTTTTAGTCGGGGCGTACTGGTGTTATTTTGGGCTTCGGAAATATAATAAAGATATTTTTTTCACTTATAAACTTGGTATATGTACAGAAAAATAAAACCGCCACGGTGGTGTAAGGGTTAGCGTGCTCGCCTCGAGTGCGGAAGGCCATGGGATCGATCCCCGGCCGGGTCAAACTAAAGACATTAAAAATGTTATATGCTGCTTCTCCGCTAAGCATGCAAAATATAAGAACTCCGTCTTCTATACTGACCTTTTTAATTCATAACATGATGAGAAACTTAACATTTATATATGCAATGTTAACGAATTTAACAGAATTGCTAAGAATACGATTGGAAAATATCATTAAAATGAAATAAATGCCGTACCCCCAGCACGCTTTTAAACGGATCCTCATTTTGCACGTTAAATATTGTTTCTTTCTATCCGTTATCTTTTAGATGCCAAACAGTGTCTTAATATCGTTTGTTTTTTAATAAAAGATGCGACTTTGATCAATCCATAATCGCTATCGTATTATTGTATAAATATTGATACAGTGAAATTGTATTTTTTTGGAGTCATATCCATTGTCATTACCTCACTGATTCGTACGTTGTAGGCATTGGCAAAAGAATTTTTCATATTTTTATATATTATTTAGGCATCATTTGTTTTTTATCTTTCTTATCAATACTGACTGTATAAAATAGAATTTGCAGAAAAACTTCTGTTCAGTTAATTTCATTATCTAATTAAAATTTTATGGTCTTCAACAACGGTAAAAAATCCGTACCATATTTAAAGTAAGCCATGTAGATGGCCACAAAAGGATTAAAACCTGAAAAGTCTATTAATAAAATGAAAAAGGTGGGATATGGAGTAAATATTCATGACACAAAAATCTCATATGTGCCAAAAAATTCCAAGCAAAGGAACAGGGCTTTTATTGCTGTTCTTCATCTCAAAGTTACAGTGAGGCCTTCAACACGGAGTAAAAACTCGCACCTCATTGTAAATTTAAGACGGCCCCTAGCACCGGTTTGAGGGAATTCTTTGCTAGATGTCGACGAAATTATATCTGTGCATTGAAGAACACAAATGCGGGGTTAGGTCAACAAATTACAGAGTTACACGGGCAAAGAAATCTATGCTGTATAAACTATTTAATTTACATAATCTTTTTTTCTCAATGACCAGAATATATAAAATTCAACTGCATTGTTATGTCTACTTTTTTTCTTATTAAAACACATGTGTATATGCGTTTATCAAAGTAAAAGCAGATTCTTATAAAAAGATTTCCTTCCGAATTAAAAATTTGGGAATATGCATAGAAGTTACCTCTTGTATCTTGGAACGCTTCACAAATATGTTTATTATCAAAAATTGTGATTTGAATTGAAAAAATGTATGATTTTATGTTTTGCAAAACGGAAAATCCAGGACACTAGAATAAAAAGGCAGGACAATATCAAAGTGTCCCCAAAGAAATCTAGGACATTATAAAATTCTTTTTATAAGCTATTTTTGAGCTCAGTGATGTGTTTACAGCAATATATTACTGATTAACAGTTCGTGAAATTGATTTTGAGTCCTAAGACAGTTCCAATATATCAGATTCCGGAAAACGGAAATGATGGAGCCGTAATAAATCCAGGATTCCCGTGAGAAATCCGGAATGATTCCCGTAAGAAATAATCCTCTCGCAGGACAACGACACGTACGGTGATTATAGTAAAATGTGGACGTCGGTGACGAACTTTAGTTTAACAAAAATAAATAACTATGGGAAGAGGCTTGACAATGATTGATATAATCAATAGTAGCCTTTAGTATTGTATATGAATTGGAATTAAAAATCAAATTCATGGTATTTTCTGTTAATGAATTAAAGTTTTTTATGCTCTTTTTAATTTTATTAATAAAATCATGTCTGTAGTTATTATACTCAGGACAGTATATGACAAAATGAATAATTTACATCACAGCCAATTTGTTAATATGGACTGAACTAAGATAAGGGTTGTCATTTGACATAACATCTGTAAATGTACGCTGACTAGAATTGTAGGCAAACGGGTTTTTTTATTTGCCATGGCATTGTTTTATCCTTTTTAGTCCTTAGAAATCTTGTATCTTCTTAGTATGCCAATGACAAACAAAATATGTTTTAACATGAAACATAGATATGAAATATACGAATATATTTCTGAAATCACTTAATTTAGTTGAAGTAAAAAAAAGTTCCCAAATATCCCAAATTTTGCTAAGTATTTGGAAGCAGTAATCAAATATCCAGATTCATGTCCATAAAGTGTTACACAGAATTATCTCCATCTATTATCATAATTATCTTTAGAACTTGTGGTTCGAATACGGGTAAGAGGGCGGTGAATAATTGCGACTTATGCTGTTTCCAGGTGATATCGAGGTCGATGTTGCTGCTGCAGTACTGCGGTGCGAATACGCGTAAGAATTCGGTGGATAATTGCGAATTATGCTGTGTCCAGGTGGTATCGAGGTCAATGTTGCTGCTTCAGTACTGCGGTTCGAATACGGGTAAGAGGGTGGTGGATAATTGCGAATTATGCTGTTTCCGGGTGGTATCGAGGTCGATGTAGGTGCTGCATTACTGCTTGCAACCCCAACAGTGGCTGCTTTAGTTCCAACAGATTTAACTATAAAAATGATTATGAATATCACAAGCAGCGAAACAGCAACTGAAATCCCAACTATTAAACTTGTATTTTTACCACTGTCGTCTGCTGCAAATAAAAACGATTGCATAAAATATTTTGAACATGTCAATCCATAATATTTATAACAAATTTATGGCACAAAATATAGTTAAAACAATAACTGATCGATATTTATAACCAGTATATTTGCACCTCTTCAGGTTGCAAGCTGATCGAAAAGTTACTTTGTCATTTTTCACACTGGAAAATGGAAAGAGTTCAAATCTTCAAACACACATATCGGGCGAACAGGCTAAAATAGGAAAAAATGGCCAATTTTCTAACCGTAGCAGCTCCTTTAGAACCAGTTTTTGATATTATATTTATAAAGTATTATTACATTTAAAACACACATTGCCGACACGTGCTCATGTAGTAAAATTGAATTTAAATGTCGACGATATCACTATTCAATTTGAAGTTTATACGTTGTAAGTAAATAAATTTAATTTTAAATGGCAACCTTCAAAATTGTCCTTTGAATTCAAGGTAGAAATAATTTGGAATTGTTAATAAAATGTTCTACTGATGATCATAAAAAATCAATACCAAAAGATGGGAAATATATATATTATTTAAAAAACTGGGGGCCTATTACCCTTCTTTGTGTAGGTACAAGAAACTTCAGCTAGTCACGTTAATAGAATCAAGCCGATACTTCATAATATTATTAGTCAGACACAAAAGGGGTTTTTAAGGGGAATATATAGGATATTGTACACGTTTGATTTTCGATTTAATCGAAAAAATGGAAGATGAAGACATTCCTGGTATATTACTTTTAGTAGATTTTGAAAAAGCATTTGATACAATAGAATGGTCATTTATTGAGAAAACGTTAAAATTTTATGGTTTTGGTATTAAACTTTCGAGAATGTTTTAGAGCACTTTATTTTGATATAACAAGTTCAATTATTAACAATAGACATATATCATCAAGTTTTAAATTGGGGAGGGGTGTTCGTCAAGGGGATCCGTTATCTCCTTATATATTTATTTTGGTACTAGAACTACATAGTTCAGCCATTAAGAATGATTCAAACATTTCTGGGGAAACAATATAATGACTCTGAATATTTACTTAGCCAATATGAAGATGACTCGTTTTTGATTTTAGATGATAGTTCAATATCCCTAGATTGTACATTAAAAACTGTTTAGAGAATTTGCTGGTTTAAAAGCCAATATAGATCAAACTGAAGCCATTTGGATTGGGACAAAAAGAGTTGTGGATAAGCTATTGTCAGAGAAAACCAAGCGTGCAATTTCTCTGGCATTTAAAACATTGGGCATTTGCTTTAATTTGTCTGAAATAGATAAAACATTTGGATATTTCACAGATAAAGTTAATCAGATTAAAAATATGCTTAATAATTGGTCTTTCCGTGAATTACCTTAGATAGGAAAGATAACAGTTATTAAAACTTTTGCTTTGCCTATTTTAGTTCAGTGCTTCACTGTACTCCCAAATCCTCCTGATAATATTTTTAAAGATATCCAAAATATTTTTTTTTTAATTTTGTGGAATGGAAAAGTGAATAAGGTTAAAAGAACAGTGGTGGTAAATGATTATGAACAGGGAGGTCTAAAAATGCCACATATCGAATCCCTTTGCCATGCTTTGAAAATGACATTGCTACACAAACTACTAGATCCTCTTAATGTATCACCAAGGAAAACTCTTCTCCTGGAAACACTTATTTATAGAGTGCGAACTTTCTTATAAGGCAGTGTCTGTTTTTTATTCGTTTTGCGTCAACTAAAACTACATTTGAAAACCTACCATCCAGCAAGCAGAAAAACACACACAATATTAAAAACACAGATATAATCTTTTATTAATGGCACTTTCAGAGTCAATGTCAATTGCTAAAGTAAGTTCTAGATAAAAAAAATATTAAATAAAGTATATAACACAATTACCGAACAAACCAAAGTCCATAAGACATACGGCAAAATAGGTATCACACCACCGGAAAGTTAGTGATATATCTGTGTGTAGCTAATAAAAAAACGCCACATTTGTGCAAAGTGCTAAGCAACATTTATCCATTTTTGAAACTTTTTCTTTGTGTGTGTTTTTGATACTAAACCTGACGCAAAACAAGGAAAACACAACTTTGGCCTAAGTTTAATTTTGCAGAAGATACAGGTTGAGCAATCAAATTTCGGCGGTGTTAACCTGAGTGTCATTTAAAGCAGGATTCTGCTGTGATTGTAAAAGAGGTTCTCCTAGAGAAAATGACAACAAATTCTGCTTACTAATACAAGATCTATTGCAGGTTTTTTGGTGCCTCAAGTTATGAAAAGGGTCATTCCGGGTTGATTGGAATTCACTGACAAGCCTCTGTAAGCTGATTCCGGCTGGAGTCAAGGTTGAAATGCCTCTTGCCGTAGAAATTGTTAAAATTCTGCTGTATTAACTTGACAAATAATGTAGCGTTGCTATATAATGGAAAGACGACCCTTTTTGGCTGATGGGTTGCACATTTCACGGGACTTAAATTGTCGGACATAACTACGAATTCCGTTCAGGTGCTTAATCTATTTGGTTCGAAAATTATACACACTGAATCGCGAAATGTTATGAGTAAAAAATGAAAAAAGTCAAGTCAAAATAAGGATTAAAGACGGTCAAATAATTTCTCTGCCAACATATTTTCTAGAAAACGTAGGCAAATGAACTAAAAAAAAATCTGGTTTTATAGAAAGAAGTTGGGTGTCGATCGATCAATATTTAAGTCATAAACTAAATGTAGAACGTAGCGGATAAAATCGATTTTTCCGGGATTGAATAGTACATGATCTTGCGTTTTAAAAGTAGCAAAAAACTGACACTCGTACAATAATATGAAACTATATTTATCGCAAACGCATGGGAATATAACAGTTAATGTTTCTTTAAACAGGAATTAAACAAACTTTCACAAAACGGAAAACATTGTAACTGTTGTAACAATTTTTACGTCATGTTAATTATCTGTTTTATAAAAGTACAGATAATGTGAAATAAAAGGCAAAAGGTGTATTTATATTTAAATTGATTCACGATAAACATCTCGGACATGAATATAATGATAAAACTCATTCCATTTCATGTTAAATTCACTCTTAATTTAGGTCAGGTGTTTGCAAGAAAACAAGGGTGACATCATTTGACGTGGTATTTCAGCAAATGTGACCACAGGAAATTCTGACGACCAGTTGAAAAAGAAATTTCATACCTTCGTACCCCAGCCTTTCATTAAAAATCATAATTTGACATATGTTAGGTAGGTGCATTAAACTCCTTTATTAAGCGTCTTTTTAAACATTTTTACTGCACTAAAGGTAAAAAGGGACTCAAAATCATGCCATTTTTAATAACCTTTATTTAGAAAAAGTAAAACAGCCTTTGATATTAACCAAAAAGGTAGGGGAATATACTGTGCACACAAATACATTTAGATGAATGGGAAGATATTTATATGATGGCCAGATCAGTGACACCTGATACAAAACTGCAGGCTTTCCATTATAAAGTATTACAACATATTTTACCGTGCAATTCCTTTTTATATAAGTGCGGTTTAAAAGAGACAGAGTTGTGTTCCTTTTGTACTGAAACAAAAGAAACTATTTATCATTTATTATGTGAATGTAACATTGTACAAAATTTTTGGATAGCACTAACACAGTTTTTCCAGCCCTATGGTTTATCTTTTCCAGTGAGCTTAAGAGAAATAATACTTGGAATCTCTTTTTCTGTTCCTGAAAAAAAATACTGTGAACCATATTGTACTGATAATGAAATATTGCAATACATTGTTGTAAGTGTAAGGGAACAGTCTTAAGTGGGTATAGAACATTTAAAATATTATATAAAGATTAAAAAATATTCTACCTGCTACTTGTCCCCTACACAGAATAATGTATAGATAAGAAGTGGCCCCCATTAAATTTAAAGATTTTTAAAGATTTAAGATTATTTTTGCAGGGTATAATGATATTTAATAAAGGTAAAAATATAATTTAGTATATGACATGAATCTATCTTATGGCTATATATTATTGAATATAAAGTTGAATATGAAAGTTTACATTGATATATTACATGTGTGTATTGACTGTCTTTGAAGTGTTTGCATGCTATTGTTATTGTGAAAAGTGTTGTACATGTATATGAGTCTTCTGTTCAATCATTTAGTTCCTTTTTTTTAAATAATCAAATTACAAAAATAATCAAAACCAATATCAAATTGAACTTTGTATGTCGCCAGTATAAGATCAATGTAACTCAAGTTAAAAAAGTTGAAGTTTAATAACATGCATTACAAACCAAAGCAAAGGACTAGAAAAAGCATGCTTCAAGTCCATGTGTGCGGCACTTACTCTCAGTATAAAAATCAGTTGTTAATGAAGAATATGTAGCTGTACTCTCAGTATAAAAACAAGTTGTTAAAGAAGAATATGTAGCTGTAATCTCAGTATAAAAACCAGTTGTTAAAGAAGAATATGTAGCTGTATTCTCAGTATAATAACCAGTTTTTAAAGACGAATGTGTGGCTGTTTGAATCGTTTATTGACTGTAAAATTACAATCGTTTCAACATTCATTAATTTATTTAAATAATATCATTGGAATTTGTACCCTCAAAATAATCTGACATAAAGCCTCTCACCATGGTTCGAACTCACACTATTTTGTACACTTAAGACACGGCCAAGCATGAAATATAGCGGTACAATATACATCTTAGACAGATCCGTTCCTTGAAACACGAATTATCACAAGCTGGCTATTGGTTGTGCATTTATCTCATACACTGTGTTTGCTCGTTGGGATTTAAATTATAACGATGTAGTCTTGTGATTTGTAATATATTAACTCACATAAACACGAACATGAAAGATATAGGGTATATATCAGAGTGGCTGCACTCCAAATACGAGAAAAAAAGGGAAATGTCAAATCTATAGGCCTCCACATGGCCTTCAACAAAGATGGAACGTCACTTATTCTGAAAATCTCCAAATCGCCCAAACAAAAATCGTATATACGTAAAATCCTACTGCTCCTTCTGAGTATCATGAAAAAAGAACATGTAGCAAAAAAAAACACACACGAAGATAAATATATATGACCACAATTTTTGGTTTGGGACAGGTAGTATGTTTCAGTGAATTGAATCTCTCATATTACTACATAATAATCCTGTAAGCTAATCTTCATAATTTCCAATTTTTTTTTATACTATAACTTTTCGCGACTCATTTAGAGAATTGAAAACATTTGTAGTTTTCCATTATTATCAATTTTGTAGGATTTTTAACGTTACAATATGTAAAATATTTAGATAAATGTTATATCTATTGGACTTTGTTTATGCGTTTTGTCAACAAAAATAAGCGTCGCGGAGCGAGATATGCAATGATGAAGATGTTTGTCGGAAATTTTCGAACACAAATCTGTAGTTTGTTTATTAACAAAAGATACATATCGACACCGATATCGATAATTCAAGCACTAAATTCTATTGTCGTTAGAATTGTTAAATATCTTTCTGAACCCTCTCTTTAGATGTTATTATTGTCATAAAAAATAAAAGTCGAAACATATACGACTCGATCCTGTACTTTTAAAGTAATAAAATCGATACAGTAAGAGGCTAAACTAGAGTAAACTCCATAGGCTGCCATTATAACTTTTTTGCTAATAAAATTTTTATCTGAAGTTCAGTTTCAGTGACACCTATTTTTTCTGAAAGTGCCATGACCCAGACACAACATATTAAAACGGCATGGAAGGTTTAATGTCATTTAAGAAATTTTCAGCTGACTGACCTCTTGACCCGTCAGTTCAAGCATTTTCAAAAGGTCAAATTTTACAAAATATTAGCCTGCCTTTGGATTTTCGTAGAAAACAATTTATGTCACCAATTTCAATAAATTTGGAATTATTTTCTTTCTTACATATTTCTCAATTTTACATTGTAAAACTGATGCTGTGAGACTGTTCACAGCATATTTATTGAAAGTTAAAGTCAGCCCTTGCTGTTTATTTACTCCTAGCTTTTGACTACGGCACTATGCTATTTTTTGATTAAGTGTAGTGTTACCTTAATGAAACAGCCATTGAAAGACTGGAATAAATTACAATTTAAAACCGAGTCAGGTAAGATCCAGACCATCAACAATGGACAAGGGTCAATATTCTAAAGCTGGCTGTAATGAAGAAATATTAGTTTTTAAAAAAAATTGATGATTTGTAGAGATGGGAATTCAAGCACCCACAGCCGTTTCTCCGAACTAGAGAATTCCTATGGCAGGAGGGACATACTGCATGGGCCACTAAGAAAGATGCAGAGGACGAGGTTATACTAAGTTTTTTTTTTGTTTTTGTAAAGGAGTATAATTGATGATTATCAAAGGCAACGAATGAATATCAACGGAAATGTCTGGCGTTGAATTCATTAAAACAATAAAACCTGAACAAACAATTTGAGCATAATTTATTTTTCAAGTTCGGCATGTGAGTCTTCCATCTGGTGTTTTTCTGCTCATCATCAGCCGACTTCCTTATTAACTCATCATTTAAGTCAAATTTCAAAGCTCAACAAGAAACATGAACATAAACCTATTCTTTACCTTTAATTTCAGCTTATACTAAATGGATTTATTCTTTCAATGAAAAATAGAAAATTTGGTGATTGTCTACATCTCATATATCCATATTAGATTATATTAATTTTAGATATATCAAAAACCCTATTATACTGTCGTCGTTCTTGTTTTCATTTCGAAATACTATACAGCATTCAACTTCCCATTCATATGCAGGAACATTCAATTGACTCAGAACCTCCTTGGTGGTGTAATGGTTAGCGTACGCTCGTCGAGTGCGGAAGGTCTTGGGTTTTATCCCCGGCCGGGTCTAACCAAAGGCAAAATATTTGTTATTTTGATGATTGATTGGTGTTTAACGCCACGTCTGCAGAATTTCAGCCATATCTTGGAGAATTAAAATGGTATTTGCTGCTTCTCTGCTAAGCAGCATTTAGGAGTAAGAGGACAGACTGGTTGGTCCAAAGTCAGAATAATATGTCCGGGTAAAGTGGCGTGTCTTCCTACGGACTGTAGCTTTCGGTAGCAAGACTGTTAAAAATCCGACTCAGCGAGTCGGTCTAGTACAAAGCAGGTTTCATACATCATCACTCATCCTGAATATTCTCTTGTTTTGAATATGCATGAAATACTTGCCGCTTGACGTTAAGCAACATTTAATCAATCAATCGGCACAAATTATGGCGATTTCGTGCATCATTTATACGAAGAGCTTGAATCCATTACAGTTAGTGTATTTATATGACACACTCTTGGAATCACAATGCATGTTGCTCATTTTTCTACTGAGAGTTGGATCTCTTATGATTATTTACTTATGATTTGAGTCATTTGCCTTCCTTATTGTTTTATTTATAATAATGTTAATGAGCAAATTGACCAGGAAGGTAAAAATTTGCGCACAATTTAAGGCGTCGACGCTATCGATGATTTTTAGGTTTCTATATTGCATGTCTTGTGCTTATCTTCTATAATTGGTGTTCATACTACGTATGAATGCCGTTAATTTCAAGGATAAGCTAAGGAACCAGTAGGAAAATATAATTCAGAACATTGATTACACTATGTTTGGGGACTTCGCCAAAGGTTTCGGTATTTTGATCACTCATTTCAGCAGCTGGGCTAAAGAGGTAGCCTTAGATTGATTGAATTGATTGAATGGTACTTAATGTCCGGTGGCAAAAATTTCATGACTCTGGGCCGACCAGTCTATGCTCTTACTCCTAAATGCTGCGTGCTTAGCGGAGAAGCAGCATATACCAATTTTAATGTCTTTGGTTTGACCCGGTTGGGGATCGAAACCACGACCTTCCGCACTCGAGTACAGTTTCCAGTTGTCATGCAACTCTATGTTTCCTGCTAGGTTATTTGGAAAACGAAACTGAAACTTATTTAGATAAATGTTTCTTGATATGTTGATTGTGCTAAAAGTATCGAAACTTTAATAATACCCCTAGGGGTAAAGATAAACGGTTAGCTTATGGTACATAAATCCTTTGTCAAGCAACTCCTCTGAGGTTATATGGAGTATGGAACTGACACTTGGCTCAGTGTACTTATGTAATAGAATGTGCCAAAGGTTTCGGAATTTTTATCATGCTCTAAAGTGATCGGGATACACAGTAGCCAACAGGTACATTATTACATTATTGTAAATTGTCAATACCAGTTTAGATTCCCACTATGGACCAATTCAGTAATTCAACTTCCGTCCTCGTAAAACGCATTGCGCAATCTCAGCGTCTTGACCAATGAAATTCAACCAGAACAATGACGTTCCCACAATTCCGTTGCATTTATGAAATGGTCCATTAAACACCACCAGAATAGCGCGGGGGTATGCAGCATGGCTTCTTCGACTAGTTCACATCTTGATTTTGATTCTAGGTGTACACTATATTAGAATTGTATGCAAACATATATGAAGAACTGCTTGCAATACCAGTTGTACGTGGAAGAAAAACAGAAAAAGAGACCTTTGCTGGGGCAGATTTTACAACAACTGTCGAATCCTATATCGGCGCCAGTGGTCGTGGAATACAGGTCTTGCACAACCTAATTTAAGAACTAAAATAAATCACTGTTAATTTTAGAAGTTTATTTTTAAATAAAATGTGATTTAGACTGATGAAAATATGACAAACAATGCAATTATGATTTAATATTTTTTTTATATAACTACACCTAGAAACGATGCATCTTTATGATAATATTTATGGCCAAAAATATTAATTGAAAAATATAAGCATTTCCTCTAGGCGGGATTTAAGCGTAAAGTCAGGCTATAGTAAAATTTCAGTAGCTTTAAACCATCGAAGCGTTCTAATTGATTCATAAACATTCTTAAATTAAATGCAACAAATATTTAGCATGTTTAGATAGTTTATTTGCTATGTTAAATAAAAAGATAAAACAACTGAAACAAGCAATAACTTCAAGTGTGTTCAATGTGTTTTCAAACAAATTCGATGTACAGTTTAATTAAATTAATAAGAAAAGTTTGTTTTTACTACAAATGTTAGGGAGCAACATCACATCATCTTGGACAGAATTTCTCCAAAATGTTTAATATCGCATTCGAAAACCCGCAAACGAAGGAAAAAGAATTTGTCTATCAGAACTCATGGGGAATAACAACACGGACAATTGGTGTAATGTGTATGGTACATGGTGACAACAAAGGATTGGTTTTGCCTCCCAATATAGCATGTATCCAGGTATGCATTTCACTTAAGTCTTGTCTGTGATAAGGTCTGGTTAGCATGAATTCTCAACAAAAAACATCGACATTTTCAAGGAAATTTACACATTTGAAATATAAAACTGAATTGATAAATTTTAATACTATTATGGATATGGAAATTTTTGGTTTGGTTTTATGAACACTCTTCGTTGTTGTCAACCACAACTTTTAATATCACGAGAATCGTCAACATTGGCATGAGTAAAGGTCATTTTGATATTGCTGTACAATAGTATGACGAAGCAAAAAAGAGCCAGAAAATATGAGATATGTCGACAGACACGGCAATACCGAGAACATGAACAAGACGGAACATGAGACATAAAACTATGAAGAAAACGGACCGCATCGAAAACTTTAACTAAGGTGGCACAGAAGAGTAAGCTGTTAGTTAAATTAAGCGTCTTCACATGTAGCTTAACATATGCTTAAGGATGTTCGCTGCTCGTGTTTTTGATTTTTTGTCAGATTTTCGGAATCGTCTGGTTTTATCCATCTAAATATCTGAACAAATTTTGCCCATCAACCCCCACTTTTCTTTTCATATTTCTATTTTGTAAAGTTTAAAGGATATTTTTTGAAAATCTTATGAAGTTCTTATTTTTTTTCATAGTTTGTTTTAGTAATAAGTAGTCAATGTTAAATGCATGAAAAATCTAGAGAATTTATTTTCCCGCCAAATTTTCAATGGCTTGTATCTCAGAAACAAGCACATGGACCTATAAAACTTTTTTGCTCTTTTAGTTTCTTTGTTCAAGTACTTCTTTCATTACAGTCTTTCGAAAAGCTTGTTATTTTAAAATTGAGTAGCGAACATCCTTAACAAATTTCACAAGCAATCCCATTTAATTTCAGATAAAATTTTAAATAAACTTTAATTATTTTGCCAGAAGGCAGGTTAACGTTAGGTCTTCAACAATGCAAAAAAAAAACAAACAAGCAGTAATACCCATCTAAATCTTACCATCTCATATTTAAGACAATTATTATACCTTGTGGAATCACTGCCACCTTGTCCGAAACAGAATACAACGAAGTAATGTCCAAATGTGAGTTGATCAAATCAGTGTTATCTGATGGCGGAATACGTGCTCGTACTGACTTGAGAGACAACTACTCACCTGGTTGGAAATTTAACCACTGGGAACTAAAGGTAAGTTTTATCTAGAGCATTATCTGAAGGCCTATTAATTGATAACGATTTTGAGTTATAAAGAATAAAGCTTACACGCGGGCACGGCTTAGAAAGTTACAATGGTGTTTCTGTGTCATAATATCTTAGCTGTTACTTAAACAAACATCCTAATCAATCCCAATAGATTTCAGTTTAAAATATTTGATTACCATCAATTATTTTGTCATAAGGCGCAATATGGATAAGAGTTGTATTAAAAAAAAGAGCAAGGATATTTTTGACTAATATTATTTTGGGTACTGGATTGTATGTTTGAAAGATAGAGTTTATATGTTACTTACATTATTATTTGTAAATCCCCATGATTGTAATTTTTATTTGGCTTTGCCGCGCACATTGTATATAAAAATAGGAGATGTGGCATAATTGTCCATGAGACAGCCACCCATCAAGTGACAGTAGAATTTTAACTTTTAATTGTGACATGAATGTAACATAAATTCAAATATTATGACTGATTTTCCAATTTGGCCCCTCGCGTTCCAGATGAGGGTAGATCCAGAATATCGCTTAACATGCAGTTAAATTTTGCTTTTGAATATTTGTTATAAATATGTAAGTTGTGAATTGTGTCTTTTACATATTTTTTTCCTTTAAATAGTGATAATATTACTCCTATTATATCTTCTCCATTTTTTTACTTTATATTAACGTGTTTACATCTATCAACGTAAGGGTGTTCCGATTCGAATTGAACTTGGACCACGTGATGTACGAAGTAACCAAGTTGTTGCTTTTAGACGAGATACTGGTGATAAAATTCCAATTTCAAACGAAAATCTGGTTTCAAAAATACATCACTTGTTACAACTCATACAGAAAGAACTCTATGACAAGTAAGTAAGATAACAACTTTTATTGTTATACGTTCATATGTAATGTACGCCTGTCTTTATAATGACTGATTTAATGTTCGGTCGTTATTGAGTTTCAGGGGCGTAGCATAATGTATGCAGTGGAAGCAGCTGCTTCCAGTTAATTTTTGGCTGCAAGAGTTTAAGAGTTGAAAAATTTAACTTTTAATGAAATAAGGAATAAAAGAGGTGAGAACAAATTGTTTCAAACCAAATATAAAATGAAGATTTCTTTTCTTTCTTGTTTACGGTCATATAACAGTGTAGATCACTATTTGATCTACTTTTTTCTCTATAGCTATATATTGCAGGTTGTTCTCGAGGTTTATTGATAATTATTGGCTTTTTTATTCATTTTTAT
>JAULBM010302188.1:0-14721 GCA_032357055.1 Geukensia granosissima
TGGAACCCCCAAAATCAATCCCACACCATATCTCATACTAGGAATCAATGTTTCAAAATATCAAAAGAATCGGTTCATCCCATCAAAAGATTAGTTGCGGAAACCTTTGTGTCCACAGACAGAAGACGCCGACGACGACGACAACGCCATAACATAATACGATAAAATTTTTTGCGGTCGTATAAAAAAGAGATCATATTCCTCAACCTTAAAGGAAGACAAACTGACATATAATTATCAATTATTTCTTTTTTACAAAATTTTTGCGGTCATATAATATAATGGGCATGTCGTCATTGTCGGCTTCCATAGACAGTTAGGTTTCCATTCAATAACTTTAGTTCTATTATTTGTATCCATTTTAAATTTAACACAATGATACCCAATATAAAATACAGGTTGGGATTGACTTTGGGTGATCTAGCCTTGCCTGTTTTTCAAGGAGGGTCCAAAAGGAGATTTTTCAATTTTCAAATGTAAGTTTTATTTTATTTTTGTCAAGTTTTGATGGTTTGTCCTTGACCTCAATTTCAGGGTCCATTGACCAGGGTCAAGCTTTCATGCTTTGGCCATTTCTCACTTATTATAAGTGATAGATCAACAGACTTGGTGTGCTCATTGTTTATTATTAGTAGTACATGTCAGTCTGACACTTATCTACATTAACTATCCTTCATCATGTTTTCAATTTCTGACTATTGATTTGTTTTATTTAATTTTGCTGGTGGTATTACTTGCTTAATATTTAGATTAGAAATGTGTCCATACGTTTCTATGGTCAAAGCTGCATATACAGGCGAGACATTTTTGTGTCCACACTTGTTTTTCTTTGTATTCCATATGAAAATTTCAACAATTGCTACAATTGGCTACAATTGTAATGACCTATCTTTTACTCTTATTGAGATATAGGGGGTCCAAAAATTGCCATGCCCTAATTTTTTAAACTTTTATATTTCGCATCCAAATTTTTTGCAAATGACTCCTTTTGAAAAATGCAACTAAAGTTACCATTTTTTATAAAGTGGTCAAAGGGTTTTAAAAATGTTATTTTGAAGGTGATGAGAAATTTTTATTTTTCATCCGATTTTGATGGTTTTTTGCATTTAATTCCACTTAATGAGACCCTTCAGTATTATGTCACAGGATTGTCCCCATCCTTTACGAGCTTAAAGGAGTCAAAGTAATTGGGGCAGGGGATTTAATTTCGTATAATATAGAAAAGTTTCTTCCAAATGATTCCTCCTGAAAATGCAACAAAAGTTACTCCGAGCATTTTTTGTAGCTTTTTCCAATTTTTGTATAAAAAGGGGTCAATGGGTTAAAAACGTGTTTTTGTACGAAAGAGAAATTTTTTATTTTTCATCCGATTTTGATGGGGTTTTGGCATTTGAAGCTTTATGCCAACGGATTTTCTCTATGTTTTACCGTTTTCGAGCTAAGAGGGGTCAAAGTAGTGAGGAGTGGGAATTCGATTTCGTATAATATGGAAAAGTCTTATTTTTTATTTTTAATCCAATTTTAATTGGGTGTTTTCCAAATGATTCCACATAAAAATGCAACAAAGTTACTCCAAGGATTTTTTGTAGCATTTATCGATGTTTGTATAAAAGTGGTCATATGTAAAAAATGTGATTTTGCAGGGGATGAGAAATTTATATTTTCAACCCGATTTTGATGAATTTTTTCATTTGATCCCTCACAATGCATCAGGGCTTTCAGGTAATTGTCAACAGATTTTCTCTATCTCTTACTGTTTTCGAGTTAGTAGGGGTCAAAGTGGGTGTGGAAATTCAATTTCGAACGAGAGGTCCTGTATCACAGGAGTGATACAAAAGTCACCCAAACGAAGACACCAAACTCCAACATTAAAGTGAGGCTCAACATTGCATTTGAATGTAGTGTTGATAGTTGCACTGGACAAAAAGCGAAAAATTGCAAAAGAAAGTAATAAGATTGGTCGAATAAAAGAAGCTATAGCCAGGGATCTTAAGAAGGTGTTGGCATCCATATGGTTTGACTGACATTAATAGTCTTTCTTTGATGTATATGTTGCTTGATACTCAAATGAATAAAACAGCTACTATAACTGTAGGGTTATCTAAATTTATTGACATTTATTTTTCTTGGAAATTAAAATAGTTACATACCTTGATGAATTTGCACTTATATGATCCATGTAATGAGCAATCTCATATAATGTTAATAAAAACAAGCCTTGGCTTTCTTTGAATTTAATAATGTCCATAAGCTGAATTCCAATTTTCTGAGCTGAATGTCCATATGAATTAGTCCATTCTTCCACATTTTCTACTTGGAACTGATTGTTGTTCAAGTAAGGCACGATTACGTCCCCTGTTTTAATGTCATATTACGGAAATGTTCATATTAAACCTTTCTCAAATTTCTTCTAAATAAGCACTCATTCTTCCAACTGGATGTAATAAATCTCAAGTATGTTTCAACTCAACAAGACAATATGGTGTAAGAAATTCTCAAGTTTCTATATGTGCAGTTTCATTATTCTGAACAATATCACAATTGAACAAGAAGTTTATCTTCCATTTCAAAAAATTACTGTCCATGTTAAGGACCCAACTGTAGTCTGGTTTCAAAGTAGATGCTATTCAATTTGTCTTAAGTTTGTTATTTCTAGTTTTACAATTTCATGATAGCTGTAGTAAACAGGAATAACTTGTATGTTGAGTTCAAGATTCTGTTTGAAGCCTTTACAGAAAACGAGGTCTAGACAAGTGCCAGATTCAGTAGTTGGGTCTGTAACAAGTTGTTTATAACCACATGAATACAGTGTCTGGTTAAATTTGCTTATGTTTGACCCTTGGAAATTTTCATTGAAATCACCAAGAATGACTGTTGGAGCATTGAAATGAGTAAACTCATCTAGCAAGCTTAATAAGTTGTTTGTAAACAGTTGCAGTGGATAAGTTGGTGGTCTGTATAGTGTTGCTACAAGTAATTTGAATGGTTTGACAACAGCTTCTACGTTCTGTGTAAGAAAAACATATCTAGTATATGTAAAGTTCTCCCTTAAAAACATTGCAACTCCACCTCTATTCATTTGTGCTAGCTTACGAAGTTGTGAATCACTTGAATTGTAGGCATCTGTTCGAAGCAGACACTCGTTTTTGTAATGTGGGAAAAATGATTCTGGAAGAGTCATTCCTTTATCTATCCAAATTTCTGTAAGGCAAACAATATCTGCATTTTCAAATGCTTTCACTGTTGTTATGTCTCTAAGATGAGGAAAGAGGCCTTCTGTGTTATGAAGTAAAATGTTGAAGGTATCACTTGAACTTGAAGTTTTATCTTCTGTTTGGAAGAAAGGTGGCATATTCTCTAAAGCTTCAGTGATATCTGACGATGAATAAATGCTGTCTGCAGAAAAGTGTAGAATACGTAATCCATGTAGCGAAACTGATCGGCTTAAGGCCACGTATGCCATTCCTGGTGCAAAAACTTTCTTGAGTGAGATAACGATGTTTTCTGCTGTCATTCCTTGAACTTTATGAATTGTGGCACCCCACCCTAAGCGCAATGGAAACTGCTTTCTAGTTACATTTTTTCCATAAAGAGTTTCATCAGAAGGTTTAATTTGTACTAAGCCTGCTTTCTCGGAATCTGAACAAATTCTTTTTTTCATTTGTTTCTGCCCAATCTTGGTATTATCAAACTTGATATAAACAGCAGTAATATTTTTTGCAGCATTCTGATCTAAAGCAACAATTGTTCCAAAGGCTCCATTTACCAGACCATCCTCTGTATCTATGTTTCTAGTAAGCATAATACGTGCGTTTACACCAAGCTTTACAGAAGTTTGCAAGTCTTCCTGTGAACAGTTTGAGTAGGGTTCTTGTTTTTGGCATATCTTTCCAGTAACAGTATCATGGTAAAAATCTTTGGCCATCGAAATGTAAACTGGGTTGCAAATCTTACTGATCATTTGTTCATTATGGCTATCAACTTCTCTGTTGGTTGGGAATATATGTAAAAGGTGGCTGTCTTTATCAGGAATTTCTGAATAGGATATATTGGTTAAGGTTTTCAAGTCATCAGGCAGTAATGGTTTACCTCGTTGATGTGTCCTTATCCTATTTAAGAGGCTTGCAAAGTTGCAGTCTCCTTTTTGCCTCATTACTTGGGTCAGTGTGGCAATTCTGAAATAAGAGCTCCATAGATCACAGAAATTTGACTGTCTGTTTTTGTAAAGTGGCTGAGCTCTTACTGGAGGCAACTGGTAGAAGTCACCTACTGCCAGTATGGAAACATTTCCAAATGGTTTTTTAGACTGTTTCAGCTGACAGAGTCTTCCATGGATATATGATAGGAGTTTTTGGTCCACCATTGAAACTTCATCTATTATTAAAATTTTGAGGTTTTCATATTTAGTTCGGAGTGTGTTTAATAAGTTCTCTCCTAAAGGCTGGTAAGGTAGTTTTATCTTGCTGCTGATAGAAAATGCTGAGTGGATAGTTAGACCTCCGATGTTGAATGCTGCAGTCCCTGTTGGTGCTGTCAGTATAACAGATTGAGCATCTGGTGTTGAAATGCATTTGGCAAATATACGGGTAGCTTCATGGTAGATACACTTTATGATGTGGGACTTTCCAGTGCCGGCGCCTCCAGTAAGAAATAACTGGAAAGGATCTGGATACTGCTTCCAAACTACTTTGAGACACCAGTCTCTTACTTTATAAAACACCTTTTGCTGCACTGTATTCATTGTTTGCAAAGCTTGCTGAATCTCTTCTGGTGAAAATTTTGGTGGTTTGTATTCAAAAGAGCGCTTTATATTATCTTCATGTTGACGTTTTGTATCAGGAAGTTCTGGAATGTCTTCTATTTCATCATCAATTTGAGGTTTTTGCTCAATTTGTGCCTCCATTCGTTCAAGTTCTGTCTCAGGTGCTATGAATGCCCATGCATCCTCCTGAATGGGATTATCTTGCAAATCCTGCCAAGCCTTTTCTAAACAGTCTGCATCAATCTCAAATTGATGTCTCTTTTCCTCTATGATTGTAAGAATAGGTTTGCCATCAGTCACTGCAGTTCTCATATATCCTTCAAAACTGTTACATCCTGTTGGCAAAGTGATTGGATTTCGGTGAGGCAGATACAGTTGAAGGATAGTGAGATAAAAGTCTTCTGAATTTTTCTGGACATTAAACCTAGGGTATCTTATCACTGCCTCCTTTCCGCATTTACGTCTCTGTATGTAACCAAGTTGCCTTTGAAGTTCAAAAGTTGGGTTGTTTAGTGATTTTTTAGTCTTTGGTTTCTGAGATTGTGGTAAGAACCTGTATTTTGAACAAAACTCTGCAAGACAAATGTCATTAAAGTCTGGTAAGTCTGGCCTGGAGTAATATTTGTCATAAACAGAGGACATCCATATGTTTTGATCATCTCCGTCTCTGTGTGATCTCGACTTAATGATATTGATAGGAAGACTCATCTTGAAAATATTACTTCCTGCAGGAATAAATACAACTTCTCTGGAGCAATTTTTTAGGTGTAATCCGCAAACACGGTAAACAGCTTCCTGTGAAGAAATTTCTCTATTCTGCAGGTAAACACTACTTATTTTTCTCATTGCTGATAAGGCGTCTGAATTTCCTTCTTCTGCTTCCTGTTTGGCATTCTGTAGCAAGTCACCCATTTCAGTTTCAGCTTTGCTTATGTAAGATAAAATGTATGCAACACAGGCATATGAATCTGTTACAAACTGTATATCGATGTTGGCATTCCAGGCTTTGATAAGATGTGTGTTGTAGTTGTTTACCCACATATCAGACATGGCTCTTTGGATGTAAATAGTATTTTTGCTGGCAATATCGCATAAACATTGTTGAAATTCAGAGTATGAAATATTTGTCAGTTTGAGAATTTCAGCAAATGAAAGCTCTACTTGGTCTGATGAAAGAAGCCTCCAGACATCACGTAACATTTGTTTTGGAGTTCTTGGTAAAGGTTTAAGCATATCATTGATTTCATCTATTGTTGGCTCTGTTTCATGTATGGAATCTTCTTCTTCTTCAGTTTGTGGTCTAGCAATAAAAGTTTTGTTGATAGGTGGTCTTGGGAAGTGGAATCTGCAGGATGATGAATACTTTTTGCATGATTTTGAATGTGTTTTACTATGAAGTTGGACAGTGGTTACAATATCATACAGATCAGGTTCAGTGTCTTCATCTGGAATTTTTGTAGTTATGTACTGGTCTATGAAGTTGCAAACTTCTTTATCAGTGTTCTCGTTGAATTTTGGTGCATCTTGAACCCAAAATAAACAATGGATGTGAGGTGAGCCACGTTGCTGGAACTCTGTTCGATAGAAGAAATCAACGACATTTCCGATAGGATTTGATGGTGAAAGAATTAAGTCACTGAATAAGGTTTTCACTCTGTGATCAAACATTCGAGCACAAAGAACAGGATTGTCTATTACTAAAGCACATTTATCTGACCAATCTAGATCTTCAACATTTCTACTGTCATTACTAGCAAGTAAAAAAGTTCTTGTAACTTCTCCCCATCGCATCTCTGCCGCTGAAAATATCACAAACCAGGTAGGTATCCCAAGCTGCCTAATCATAGCATATAAGTCTTTCATAGTTCGCTGCCAGTAGGGTGGGGTGCCACGAACCGGTTGCAGGAATCTGTAGCCAATATCAGATTTAAGAATTTGGTTGAGATTTTCAGAGTCTATTAACATAGAGGCTGTGACTGGTTTACCAGCATCAGTTGTTTGTTTGCCTTTACGTAATGCTAACGATATATTGGATGATATGTAGTTCATTTCTGTAACATACTGGGCAAAGAATATAAACTGTTTGTTAGTGGCAAAACGTCTGTCAGCACTGAAGAGTCTAGCATTGAAATATTTGGCAGGTGACAGCTTTATTTCACGATCTTCAAATAATCCAAACTGCCCATCAGGTAGAAGAGCAGGGAATGCCATGACATCTGACCCCTTTTCCTGGAAGATATTTTCTGGTTTGTTTTTTTCAGCAGGTGCCAAACAGATGATTTTATTTGTATCCAATATATCCTGACCAATGTCTACAGGCTGAAAGCAAGTCTCAACAGGGATGTTATAGGGTTCAGTAGATGGCTGATTTGATGATTCTTCATCACTTTCACTATCATTATCACTTTCCTTACTGTCTGGTTCAATGAGGCAACTGTTAGCTATAGAATTAATCCAAGATTCATCAAATGTTACTCCTTCATACCATGGATTGTTTCCTATCAGATATTTCAGGGCATCTGTAACGTGTGTTGGATTTATCCATTTGTACATGTAGTGTCCTTTGTAGGAAAGCTTGCGTTTAAGTTTAACTGGAACTAGCTGTGCTTCATTTACAGTTCTTGGCAATGATGATGTGATTTTGTTTATATCTGAAGGAACATTAACCACCGGCCCCTTTACTCCTCTTTGGCCTCCCCTGGGTAGAGCTAAAAGCTTCATAAAAGGAATGCGTAAAGCTATTAGCTGAATTTCCAGTTCATTGAGGTTTTGTAACACTGCTGGAATTGGTGTTAGGTACAAGTTGTTTGCCTGCGCCTGAGGAGGCATCTGTCCATTCTTGATGTATCTGTCACAATTATGGCATATCCATTCTTCATCTCTAGATGATGCTTTTAAGGGGCAATCATCCGGGCATTCTTTTTCATCACATTTGTGGATAAAATCTCCTGTCAAACATTTAGTCACAGTATCTGTTAAAGTATATTTATCTCGTTTACATAGTTTTACCTGGCTTCGGTAAAGAATTCTAGCACAAACTGTACAGATATATTTAGGTGTTTCTGATATGTTTTTTGTGAACTTTTGTATTGATGCTGAAATAGAGTGTCTGGAAATGGCAACTCTTTGTTTCTTTTGTGCCTGTATTTCTGTATTTTCATGATACTGTTTCTTCAGATAACTTTGTAGATGACATCTGAATAATGGATTAGAGGCATATCTTTTCATTGAGGAGATCTTCAGTCTATTTCTGAATGAAGTAAAGGTGTGATATTTTGATTTTGAATATTCTTTGACTTTTGTTCGATGAATTATATTACTAGCATACTTTGCTCTGGAGTAGTCTTTAACATTGAGTCTATGAATTCTGTTAGAAGCATACTTTGTTTTGGAGTGATCTTTCACTTTGAGTCTATGAATTCTGTTAGAAGCATACTTTGTTTTGGAGTAATCTTTAACATTGAGTCTATGAATTCTGTTAGAAGCATACTTTGTTTTGGAGTAATCTTTCACTTTGAGTCTATGAATTCTGTTAGTAGCATACTTTGTTTTGGAGTAATCTTTCACTTTGAGTCTATGAATTCTGTTAGTAGCATACTTTGCTTTGGAATAATCTTTTACTCTAAGTTTATGTTTCTTATTCGAAGCATACTTTGTTTTTGAGTTCCATTTCTTTTTTTCTCTGTGTTGTACATCACTGGAATATTTTGTCTTTGAATATTGTTTTTTCTGGTTTTGTTGCTGTAAATTGCTGGCATAATTGCAGATTCCATATTGTTTCAAGCGTTTTCTAAATAAGGCATCTGTGCAGTATCTGATAGAAGACAGGTATTTCTTTCTAATTCTATATGATGCTAAAGTCCAGTATTTCCTTTTCATATACATCCGTTTAGCAGATGCATATCGTTTATCAACAGCATACTTCTCACGCTGGGATTTGCATTTCAATTTTCTAAATACAGGATCTGTGTTGTAATGTGTCTTTTGATGTATTTTTTTTGTGAGCCGTTGATGAATCCTGAATTGTTGATTGGATTTATACTTCTGCTTCAAATTGTATTTACGATTAGTTGCATATTTTGTATCTGTTTTATACCTCTCAGAAAATTTCATCTTTTTATTTTCTCTGAAATTTGGGTTTGAAGAATACATTGTCTTATAATATGCACTTCTTTTGAGATTTTTACTCTGCTGCTGTGTGGTGTAACTGTTTGGATCGGAATCAAAATCCTTTGGCGTACATGAATTTTCAACTCCAAGGACTATTTCAAAATGGTTTTCATTTTTATGGAACAAGTAGATGCTTTTGTTGTCTATATTTTGCGCTGAAGAATACTTTATCCATGTCCAGTGGACACCATGCTTCCCATATAGATAAATGTTAGTCTTTAATGATATAGCAGTACAAAATATTTCGAACTCTGATGTCCATACATTGTCACTTTTCATATCTGTCTTAGATAAGTAATCTGCTGTAGAATTGTAATCTACAGGTAAAAATTCTTCAACATCAGTTTCATTTGTCTCCATATAGTAACAGGTCTTTTGTCTAATCTGTCGATGATAGTCTTCAATTCCAGTTATAGCATAAGAGATACAGCGGAAAAAACAATTTCCATCTCCAGTAATTCTGTGGAATGCAATTGGCTTAGTTAATGCTAAAGCTGAGATAGGTTGAAGAGAAATGTCAGTTATAAGTTGTGACGGAAGATTCATTTCAGATATTTGAAATTTTTTCCATTGCACATCAACCGGCAAGTAGACAAATGATTGCTGAACCTGCAAAAAAGAAGAGAAACTTTAGAACATTAGAGGGACATGTAATGGTTGATATATATAAAAAGAGAAGATATGGAATAAATGTCATGGAGACGATATCCGATCTACTAAGCAGTATTACTTTCAAAAACTAGAGGTTGTCACAAGGCCTTCAACATATATTGTATAGATTTAAGCTAATGATTAAATAGTATTGTTATACAGCTCTAATTATATCAACACATTATATCAACCTGTAGAGCAGTGGTTGTCATATTTTTTTTTATTAGTTTTTTTTCAAAAGATAACTGTCGTATTTCATAAATAGTTTCACGTTGTGCATTTTTGGAGGCCTTTAACAGCTTCCTTTATGATATGGAACTGGGTCATTTGCAAAAGGCTATAGTGTGACCTGTAGAAGTTTAAATTTGTCTGTCATTAGCAGAAGGCTGTCTTGGAACATTCATACCACATCTTCTCTTTTACAATATACTATACATATATATATTAAAATATTAAATAAATCTTATTTAACAAAATTAAAGATATAAGATGTCAACATTACAACTGCCTAATAGTACAAATATGTATTCAAATCAAACACATAAAAATAAAAATAAAATTGTAACGATTATAGTTTATACATGTATCTGTGACATGGAGTATACTTTTCAAAGGAAACAAGTACACTGTATAATAATCTTGTGTATAGAAAAAGACTTGGTTAATAGCTGCTATTAGCATATTTTTTCATCAAAATCGTCAGTTTATATGACTCTATATATCAGCTAAAATAATGTGAAATTCAGTTAAAAGTGTCATCCAAAATTTGGCCTTGTGTGTAAAGTTTTGGGATTTTGTTGGTTTGGTGAGAAAGTACATACATTGTTAAAATGCCACCTAGAAATATTTTTTCTCCTGTGAGTAGATATTTATGTAATACATTTTTTGTGAATATAACTTTTTGGGTAACGACTGCAGAGCATGTTAATTTGCATATCATATTCGTCAAAATAGCCCAAGTTCTGCAAATTTTTTTGCCATTTCTGAATAGGTGTGATTATTGTGAGTCCTGTTGTGATTTATCTAAAGTAAAGAACATTCTAACCCTAAAACATACCTTATCCTTAACAATGTATGTATTTTTAAAATAGAAGGTAAATGAATATAAGAAATAATACCTGAAGTCTCTTTTGCTGCTTCCTTTCTTTATCCTTTTGTCTTGCAGCTCTTCCTCTGTGTCTGGCCATATCTGTTATGTCTTATACTGGCAAAAGATATAAGTTCATTTATGATTGTACCTTATGTATAAATCATAGATTTTGAATGGTAGGGAGATCCAATCCATTTTCACAAATAAAATGTAAATTAATGCCAGAGTGGTATTTGCAAAAAAATTCACCAGAAGATAAATGACTGGGAAATCAGAATCTTTTATGAATCAGAAGTTTGGCAGAATTATATATAAATTTCATCTTGACATATTCTGAAAACATTGTTAAAAACAGATTTTTATTTTAGTTTTTTCTACCAATGTTCCTTGTCTTGATATTAAAAGATTAGTTTGCCAAAAAAAAGAGATATTTTTGTGTGGGTTATGTAATTAAATACAATCTTGTAGTTGTAAATAATCTTAATTTGTACAGTCTTTGTTTTGTATGCATGCATTTATCTCTTAACCTGCTACAATTTAAACTACTACTGTGGTTTTTTTTAATAATACTCACCAATAATGATTGGTACTGAAATGGTAACGGTTTCTGTATTCTTTTCTTTGTGGTCTTTACTTGTCTTTACTTAGCTGGACAGTCTGCTTCAGTATCTAAAATTTTTTTTTTATTAATAAATGTCCAAAAATGTATTTGGTCACACCTATTCTTCATATGAAGTTCCTGGATTTACATTATGCCATCAGTAGAATATCTGATATTACTTTGAATTTGTGCAAGTAACATGCATAAAGTATCATACAAAAATGCTGCATTAATTTGTAATAAACCATGACATTTTTACTTTCTGAAAATGTAATTTTATATTGCTGACAACCAAATAAAGGTGGAAAGACTTTTATACCAAGGCACTTAATGGTGAAGTGGTGTGACCAATAAATGAATAAATGAGATTACATACTTGTTAGTGATACACAAAAGCAAAATATAAACAGTGAATTGGTAAATTAAAAATCTCAAACAGGCAAAAAAAAAATCACACACAGAGATATGTTTTGTATCAAGTGATGGACTGTCTGACTAAGTGCATGAAAAGACAACAAATACCATCATTTAAAGATAATGGCCAATGACTGAATGTCTGTCAGACATGACTAAATATCTGAGCGGAAGTAGTTCCATTGGTAATGGAAATGCATACAAAATATATAGTACATTTAAGATATATGGTAAAGCATTAGGTTTCACCTGAAATCTGTAAGTGGATACAAACTGAGTGTGAAGACTAAATCAGTTTGAAAATGAATTAATGTGACATTATTAATTAATGCAACTACACAAACATTAAATATGAATGCATTATTATCATAATGATTTGAAAAAAAAATTCTTCATGTAAAAGAAAGCAAAGTATAACTAGTATGAATAAATTCTAATACAAATGTATAGATTTTCTCTCTGATCGAAGAACTACAGCTCCAAGAAAGGAAATAAATGTATGTGCCTACAGAAGACATTAAAATAAACATATGTGCCCACAGAAGACGTTCTATCTTCAAACTTTAACAAAGGCTACAAAACAAAAATGTTTTCCACCATATTTTTAGGGGAAAATCAACTATATTGACCAATTTATAATAATACAATATGGCATATCAAGCTATGTAATGTAAATAAAGTTATTTAGTTTATTTGGTTATTCTGTATTAGTGGCAGCTGGCTTGGGGGAAGCCTTAGGAGTAGATGTAAGCTCTTCAGCTGTGTCCTGGTTTTCTGGTTGACAGCCGAGACTGTCTGTAAGAGACTCGTCCAAAGAAGTTTCAGCAGGAAGGGGATCTGTCTCTTTGTCTGCTTGAGATTCCTGGTTTTCTGGTTGAGAGCCGAGACTGTCTGTAAGAGACTCGTCCAAAGAAGTTTCAGCAGGAAGGGGATCCGTCTCTTTGTCTGGTTGAGATTCCTTGTTTTCTTGTTGAGAGCCGAGACTCTCTGTAAGAGACTCGTCCATAGAAGTTTCAGCAGGAAGGGGATCCGTCTCTTTGTCTGGTTGAGATAAATTGTCGTCGGTGAGAGAATCGTCTAAAGTTTCTCCTAGCATTTTTGACAGACATTTCACTTTGTCTCTTAAAGAAACATTTTCTCTGTGCAAATAGTTATTGCGTGTAGATAGGGAATTGGCTTTCTGCGTAGAGGCAACAAATTCTCCCTCCATTTGATTGAAAAGGAAGAGTGATTTAGAAGTATTGGCATTTAAGATCCGTCTGCACAGTTCAATTTCTTTGTTTGTTTCTTTGTGTTCATTTTTTGACAAATGATACAGAGCACACTTCAAGTGTGTATCTATTTTCTCCGCTGAAGATGACAAATGTTCTTTAAAGTCTTCAATCCTCTGTTTTTTTGGGCTTGGTTGAGACATTCTTATTGATCTGAAAATATAAAGTGCTGTATTTTAATTATGATATTTGCAGGCAATCAAACCATTGTTCCAGCATATTAGTTTTAAATACTTTTATTCTTGGGCATCAATTTTCATGGATTTTATAAATATTAATGCTTCGTGGGAAGTGAAATTTATGGTTTTGATTTCAACATCTTAAAATTCAAGTGTTACTAAATTCGTGGTTTCAGCGAACCACAAATCAACAAAATTAGGAACCCAACAAAAAATAGTACTTTCACAGTATTTTAACTATATTTTCCACACCACAGGGTGTACTTCAAACTGAAATGAAAGTTAAAATGATAGAAGAAAAAAAAAATGTTTTGTTCATGTTATACTTATTATAATTTCACAACATTTATATTCCAAAGATGTTGCAATTTATTCTAGCAGTGGTTCAGAAATGCAACAATTCCAGCACATTTAATTTCCAACTGTGTATTTTCTTGAATTTTTGAAGTGTTTTTGCAGTTTTGCTAAATTTTTAAGACAAACCTAAAATAAAATGTAAATGTTTCAACAACCTCTCTGTATACTGACATGGGGCAGTTTTTCTAACATTTAACCATACCACAGAAGCACAGTTCCACAAAGGCTGTATTTCTCTGGAACTGCACACTATAAGATCATTGCTTTATATGTGATGATACATGATGTCAAAGCAACAATTCCTTCTTTAAAAAAGCCGAGATTTCCTTGTGGTTAAAAGTAAAGCTGTCGTTTTCCCTGGTTGAAATTAAAGCCGTAGTTTTCGTAGAAACTAAACCTGTAGTTGAAACTTAACAAAGCCCTTGGGTTTTGTTGTTGTTACTGCAACAAGATTTTATTTTTAAACCATTATAGGAATTTCATCTTTTGATAGAAGATTCCTTAAAAAATAAAGATTTAATACCAAGAATTAAGAATATCACTACAATAGAAAAGATGTATATTTAACTTCAGATAATTTGATAATATTTGAGTTATTTACAATAAGTTATTGATTATAACATCCCATAAAATATGGGAGCTCCTTCAGGGGGACTTTTACCCCCAGGCCGGAGAAACCGGGTAGCTACTTCTATACCCCGGCTACCCTCGGGGAAAGACCCTCATGCTGGGTGACAATCCTGTGAAGTTTCATTAACTTGAGTTCACTCGTCTTTGAGAAATCTGTCGGCCAAAAACAATGCGGAAGAATATAGAAGAAGGAAACAACAACTTCCTAAAATATTAAGTCTCATGAAATTATGTTGTAACTTCAATGTGTAATTAAACTGAAATTTGTAACAATTTATTATCAAGAAAGTGAATTTTCAAAAACATCCCCATATTTTGTTTCCATAACAACGAAGATCATATTCAACAAACCAGTACTGCAATCTTATTGTAGTAATCAAACATCTTGATTCTATCAATTTTTAAAAACAAATAACACAAAAAATTAAATTTTTTCAGAAACTCCCCCTTTTTTGAGTCCCTAGTTACCATGTTTTGTTTCCATAGCAACAGTGATCATATTTGACAAACCACTACTATCTTAGTACTCAAACATCTTGATTCTATCAATTTTGAAACAAATAATGCCTAAAATTAATATATTTCAAAAACTCCCC